>JABCKL010000009.1:0-29755 GCA_018851305.1 Calocybe cyanea
TGTATAGTGTATAACTACTGTATTTCGACATTTTGAGGTAAGTGCCTATACACATACGTATACACATATGGTATTTACCGTATGTATACAGTAACCATATAGTACGGTTGGAGTCCTACGAGTCTCAGCCTACATTTCTCCAGGCTCTAGGCTCTAGAATCTCTGTGAATGTGGCTATCGCGGACTGTTCGGCCTTAAACAAAAGAATGTCGTGTTCTGTTTTTTTCTACGTCTGACCTTTTTTGAACTTGAACGTGAGAGAAGAACTCTCCCGACAATTGCCTATAACTTCTTTCAACAAGGAACGCGTTTGGGCATTGTTCTGCCATGATGTATGCTCGTGAATGGTGTATCAATGGGTGCTTCGATCTCGGCGCACTCCAGCGCCGCGATGTTTTTTGGCAGGTACCCGTGCCTTTTGATCATTCCATACTGTTGACATGGTGCTGTTATCAACTTTAGACGTTCTATCCACATGCTTAACTTTCAACATGCGATCATTGTTGCAGTCAAAAGCATTCAGAGACATGACCATCACTCGCTCTGCGTAACCTTAGCTGAAGGCTGTTGTTTGCCACGGAGCTTTCCAATATCCGCCGTTTCTATTGACATACATTTTGTTTGGAAGGGTTGTGCCCCCACATTTATGCGTAGGGCTATAGTGGGTATAACTACTTCACTAACCCATGTCTCCCCTTCAACTCTTGAGATGGAATGGTGACGTCAGTGAGTACCTGAAGAACACTAAAGTATGCGGTGGCTTGATTAATCTACTTCAGGGGCTAATCTCCGTCAATTCTCGCCGTAGTGATATCCACCACGATCGTTGCATAAAAATAGGACGGACCAGAGAGTCCGACAGAACTTTATGAAAAACACACGGTGTGTCCGTACCCCCCCCACAGCAACTCAGGCACGGACTACATATCATTTATAAAGGAAATCCAACACCAATGTCTCGATCCGATGGGTCGCTTAAATCAGACAGCGAAAAACAGTATGAAACGCGAGCCAGCGCAATAGCTTCCCGGTACCAATCGAGGTACAGGACACATGCCCAACTTGCATTGTGTATTGACGGAATGGTGAGTGCTATCTTGGATTTGCGCAAGCTGCCGTCCAATCACCATCTTCTTAATTCAGGTGTGCCCAGTCATGATAGAAATCAGGGATAAAAGCGGTTATTAAGACAATAAGTAGTCTTTGCTATGTTTAGACTTTCCATTTGGGTTGGACTAATGTTCATGCGTTAAGGCTTTACTCTCTTCGTGATAGTGTGGTGCGAATTGTGGCGGCTGGAGTGGAATCTGGGGCGGTGTATCCGTAATGCAGGAGGTTTGAACGGCTGGACGGTTATGTGGACCGGCAGGTGATTGGCTGTGATTGGATGCGTATGGCTCCTGTCTTGCATCATGGTCCCAATTATGAAAGGAATTCTCTATGACCCACTGCAGGTCAGTTCCGATTGTCAAACCATCTACATCTTCAGCAAAAGTGGCATACAAGAATCGGATGATGCCTCAGGTGGTATGTGCGCCGTTTCTGCGCCTTTTTGTCCGTCTCTGAACATCTCAAATCCAGTCTCAAACGTAAGATCGAACGATTCGGCCGACTGTTTCGACGAATTACCACACGCATCACGAAATGATGGAGTCAAACTCGAGGCTTGTCTCATCATCTTTTGTTCATTTCCAAAGGGCAAATCATGTCTGTATAGTACGTACACTTCATCAAGATTTCCATCACAATGTAAAACGTAGCTTCTGTCCCCAGATCTAGGCTCCTCTACACACAACGGAATCGTGGGGAGCCTGGCACCTCAATGAAGCAATTTCGATGTCGTCACGACTTGGTTTAGAGTGCGTAAGTGGCACCCATGTGGGGCCTGCTAAACGGTTTTCCGGACTTCAAGTTCATCTGCAAAGTCTCATGCCACGATTTGTCATCAATGAAACGACTTCTCGGGAACACTCGCCGTACTTACCTACTATCGTGCAGTATGCTGCGAAGATCAAGATCTTTCTGCGTCTCCATGTCTGTAGTCTCCGGTCGCCGAATATACAATCTGTATATAGGCTCCTGGGGCCTTCTAGCCTACGAACCACAACCATGCGGTGCCTCTCAAACCCATCACATTTGCCACTTGTGTGTCGCCTTCTTACTTCGGATTCCTTTCATACTCGTGATGGTCGTAAATCATTGATCCTACCAACAATTCAAGGGACCATCTGGCCATGAGACAATCAGATATTTGGCTGTTATCGAGTGGGCCAGGTGAGTTTGCCTTCATTTCAGCTGCGTAACGGCACCAGCGACTAACTTGGGCTGTAGATATACGTGTATAGTTACGGCTAGCATTATCCGTAAGTCAAGAAAACTACTGGCATAAATATAACAGTAGAGTTACAAGCTGGGGCCAAATACGGAGGTGTGCCTATGGTGGTTGAACATTGGACGATAACGTAAGTGTACAAGAATTGGTTCAAAATAAGGTTACGGTTTTGATTTCCCGAAGAGGTTAGGATCGTGAGGGTAACAAAAGGTATGCGTTAGGGATGACAGGCAAGCAACGGCGAGATGCGCTAAAACATAGTCGAATAGGTTTCAGTGAGATCTGGATCCACTCAAAGTCTAGGATCAGACAAAGTAAAATGAAGGAAACGAAAAAGAAAAAAACAGAAACCAATGCCGAGCGTGGGCAACATTCAGGGTTTCGTGGCCGCTTAGGGAAGCCACGGCAACGGAGAGTTGGCGACGGAGGGGGGGGCAACGAAGGGACGGAAGGAAGCTGCAACCCTGAGATTTCGATATTCCGCGAACGACAGTAGTAGGTGCGCATTTGGGTTTGCACGCATTCACAACATGATAGTGCGGATCTAGATTCACACGGAACGGGTCAATCATATACATTCGAGAGAAGACCGGACCACTCCTTGAGGGGGAGAGAGGTCGATCGGTGATGACATCTACTCACATTCTTGCTCACGATTGCACTGGAAACAGGGCACCGGTTCCGTGTTTTTTTTTTTTTGATTCCATTTAAGGGACGGAGAGAGAACGGCATTTTTTTCGACGACGTTTTTTGGGACGGAGGCAATTTTCGTAGGGTGGGATAATGTAATTCGGATAGCAAGCAAAAAGGGAAGACAAGACAAAATAGATCATGAGCATTTGGTTCTTCATGAAAGGCATGTGAAAGCAAGAAAAAGAAAGCGGAAAAAGGGGGAGAGATACAAGAAAAAATAAAGAAACCCACAAAAGGAAAGTGTGGGTTACCGTGAATAAGTAGTCAATGATATATGTAGTGGATGTAAGGCCGGTGGTCAGAAGCGCGTATATGTCGGAGCGCGCAGGTAATACAGCCAGACAGACATGAGCCATCATCTGGCTATATCAGTGCTGCAACCTCAAGGTTTGTTCGCAGGACGATGCTAGTACGAGGCGAAGAGAGGCATTAAGCGAATTGGATGTGGTCGCGAAGAGAAGCACAAAATGAACGGAGCAAGTGGAAATGGAGGGGGGGTGGAGGGGTTTCACAAAAGATTGGTGTCTGGGAACGAAAAGAACAAAGAAGAAACACTCACTCTATAGGAAAGTGAGAGCCAGCTGTCAGCGATTTGATATGAAATGATGACGGAATATCACGGACCTTCTACAGCAGCCATCACAACTCTCAACATTGCAGTATCCGTGGCGGTGGTGATGCTTTTGATTTTACGTGCGCCTTGAACTCCAGCAGAAGTAAGAACTGCGAGGGGGGCTTACTGGATATAAATCTCTCGCTCTTTTGATCTTCCCGCTTTTTGAGCAAGTTTTGCGAACCTGCGTTTGAAATAGTCGCGGCCCGCACGAATGTCTCCCGATTCTCCATCAAAGTCCTGAGCAAATTCGTGAGTGTTTAATTATAAACAACGCCGCACAATGAACGGCCAGGAAAAACGAACTGGGAAAAAGTTCTTAATATCAGATGTGGGAATCTTCTTCTCGAAAAGGTCGTTCTTATTCAAGAACAGGATCTGAAAATGTCGTAAAATTAGCACTTAAGCCTATGCTTCTCGGGTGGAAAGGGGGGAGATCTGACGTACAATCGACGTTTGCTTGAACCATTGAGAATGACATATTGAGTCCCATATAGTCATAGCATCTTGCATTTGATTCTGTTCAAAGCCACAGGGGAAAGTGGTGGTAGTGTCGATCAGCAATTAAGGAAACCCACGATCGGTGACGTCTCATAAAGATAAATTGGAACTTACAGCGTCTCTGTCCTCCACTAAACACTGATCATACCCGCTCAGACTGACGAGGAACAGAATACTCGTCACGTCCTGGAAACAATGTATCCACTTCCGCCTCTCACTCTTCTGCCCTCCAACGTCCACCATGAGCATCTCATGATCCCTCAACCTGAACGTCGTTTCAGTAATCCCAATCGTCCTTGCCCTGCACCGAATAATATCTTGCTCCACAGGTGCGTATGCAGGGTCGAATAAGCGATCTAGCGATGAGAAAAAATATAAAAGACTGCAACCGCCAAATTTTTTTTTTTTCAATTTAAACAAAAATGACGATCGTCAGTTTCGCAACCAGGGTTGAGATAAGGTGTGAGAAAGATTAGACGCACTTTTCGGGGAGTGCGGCTTCGTTCCCGCGTTCCCACATTTTCTGGACGTTGGGGTCCTCCCAGAGGGATTTCAACGGTTGATGGTATTGTGTTGGGAAGGGCTCGCCATCACGGAGGTCCGCCGCATTCTCGATGAGTTCGACATGCGGGAAGTTTGCTTCCGAGACTTTCAGGTCCATGTCCTCCATTGCATCAAGGACGTATTTCATCCCCCGTGTTAGATTTTCAAATACCAGTTGTCGGTATGACTCGATCTCTTGTTTAGAAAATGGAACTTGGTGGATGACTCGCATTTGCTAGATTATTAATATCTGGTTTAGAGGTGTTGCTAGGGTGTATGAGAGACCGATGGGCTTTACCTTGAGGATGGTTGACTTTCCAGAGTCTCCCGAGCCTAGCAAAAGCACCTGGGAACGAATGATTGTCGGCTATAATTTCATTTCAAATTGTAAATTAAAACGGACCTTGACCTGCGAGGCCATCTTCGCTTTGGCCTGCACAACCATGCCATCATCGCATCAGCAAAATGAAATTCATTATTATTTGCCACTCAAAAAAGTACCGCACCTCTTTGAGCTGTTTCTCCACCTCTCTATTACGAGCCTTATCGAGCTCTGTGACCTCCACGCCTGGAGGCGAAGACATGCAAGACCCCATGGTGATTGATTCTGGCTAGAGGTGTACAGTAGTTGTTGATGACGAGCGGCCAAATCACGAAGCACGGGGAGGAGGTGGGACAGCTGACTTGTTGTGTGTTCGTATAGGGTATACGGCTTGATATAGAAGCTTGATGGGTCACAGACGAAAGGACGTCCGGAACAACGTCACAACAGATATTAATACCAAGGGATAATAGAAACGAGAGTTGTGGGAGATGACACGCTGGCTTCGGCGCAGAAAGAGAACAGAAAAAAAAAAAGAAAAAGACAAAAGTCGGGAATTACACGAGCTTTGGTGGCTTGTGATGATGGCGAGAGTGGAAGGCCCAGTTGGGGGAATGGAGAAAAGGAGAAAGGGAAAAAAGATCGAATCAGGGGACGAGTTGGCATGCCGCGAGAACGGCACGCCCAATTGGATCTGATGCAAGTCAAAACATTGGGTTGCTCGCTTCCATCAGACTTTTCCTCCATCCTTGACTGATCTTACTTGTCATTATTGAGCATCATAGGTCGTCAGTCAAATCCCGAGGAAAGCAATAAATATATATATTGTTAATCTCACGAAGTAGACTCACGCCGGAGGGACTATCATTCACACAAATCAAGAGGATTCTCTGCAAAGCTTGTGGTTCTTATTGTCGAGTCCAATCCAGATGCCTAGATATCAGTATCAAAGCAATGGATGACAACTGGCATCTGAAGGATGATATGCGTTGTCTGCGTCAATATGCAGCTGCTGCTGGCACTCGGCTGCTATAGGTTCTTGCATTGTTCATAAGTGCAATCATTGATGTAAATACCTGAAATAGTGCAGGGTAGCAACCAGTTGAAATGCAAAATACGCTTCCATGTGAAGTTTATATCAAACAGTGATGTTGTAAAATTTTCTCTGGCGCTCGCTGGCATCGACAATCAACCACCGAGTCCACCAAAAAATTTTGCGCCCATCCACAGATTATCCACAGCCATCCACACTCGACTCCTTTTGATCGGCGCCTCGAGACGAGTCGACAATGGTGATCATGCCACGTGTAACAAAAACTCCCTCCGATCGACAATTTCACATATACGATATACTCGGGTACCCGTATGGTATACTCTTTTAATGTTTAAATTATCGTAGACAGGGTTATGTTGATTTGACTGCGACCTTCATCATCCTCAACGTTCCGCCTGCTCGTCTTCGGAATTTTAGCGGAGACAAGGATATACTCGAGAGACACGTGGCTGTATTGAGCACAGTACATTGACAGTAATCACCCATTGACCCGCAGCGGGTTCTTGATATCCCCTCAAACTGTAACTCAAAGTGAGATTAGTACTTAAAACTGCTATTGAGGCCGTTCCCATCAGGCCACGAGGCCGTGGTATCGGCGGGGGGCGGATGATGTTAGACCAGGCAAACCCCGAGTGTGAAGCTGAACTCCATTGACGCACCACACCTTGCCCCTCCGCTAGCTTGCCCCAACGTACAAAGGTTATGTACATCTAACATAACAGTTACTTTTTGTGGGCATCGGACTAGGCTGTGTTAATCATCTAAACTCTCCTATCTTTTCTTCATTTATAGCCTTTCCACACCATAATATATCACCCCCACGCCTTGTCTTGTCTTGTCTTGTCACACCTCCCCCCCCTTCCTGGTTTCTCTTCCTCCCACAATGACCTCTCCCCAACAGATTACATCTCACGCGGAGCCCCCAGTAGTTCGCTCAGGGCGTGTACGTATCAAGGGTCAGGGCTCGCTGTCTGGCTGGACTTGGAAGGCGAAATCCCTTGTACTAACAGATGAAGCACTTGTCATCCCTGGTAACAAGGTAGAATATCCTTTTTAAATCACTTACCCTAATCAAAGAAAACATCTAAACTAAACCCATCTCATACACCAGATTCCGCTAGAACACATAACAAAAGTAGAGCGTGTCGACCTTAAGCCTTATTGCCTTCTTTTAGAAGTCAAAAACAGGACATACCATCTCTCATTCGAGAACGATGGAGAGCTTTATGACTGGCAAGACGATGTCTATGCTCGTTGTCCGAAAATTGGTGTTGGAAATCCCTTTGGATTTGAACACAATGTTCACGTTAGCCCGGATGCCATATCAAACACATTTACTGTATGTTATTACTATCTATATACCTGCTTATACTCATATCACCGCTCTATTCCAGGGCCTCCCCTCACAATGGAATGATCTCATCAACCCAAACGCCCGAAGGGCAGCCGCTGCTCCAGGTCTCGAGCTAGAAAAGATCGACTTTGACGCCGGCGGCAGGCGCAGCTCAACTCTTTACGAAGCCCCCTCCCTCGCCTACAACAGTCACGCTACCAGTGGAGGAGCCCAGAGGAAAGATCATTTTCGGCGTTCTCCGTCGCCTGCAATCCTAGATGGGAACCTCGCCATCAAAGTGGCTGGATTATTTTCGGGGTGGAGGTGGAAGCATCGGTGGCTGGTACTCCGTTCCAAGACGCTGACTATATACGAGTCGCCCGTGAGTAACGTTAACTATCCGCCCCCCCTCCCTCCTCTCCTTCCTCTCCTCTCTATCTCTCACCTCTCATCCCCCCCTCACTCATCTGATCTTCTTCAGCATTCAACATCCGGCATTGTCATCAGCCTCGACGACATTGACAAAATAGACATCGTTAAACCGATGCGTCTTCGCATAACTACTAAATCGTCTAGGAAGCGGTACTTGGTCTCGTTTAACCTCGATACACAGGCTTACGCATGGCGGAACGCCATGTCGCCTAGGATTACCGCGCCTAACGGGGCGGAGATTAGCTACCCTTGGAATTTCGTGCATAATAGCCATGTGGGCGTCGATCCGAAGACGGGCAAGTTTACTGTAGGTCTCCAAACCTCTACGAGACCATTACTCGAGCTCATTGTCATATTTACAAGGGCTTACCAAACGAGTGGAAGCAGCTTGTAGAGCACCATTCTTTCTCGCCACAGCAGCAACAGAGGCAGCACCAACACCAACACCAACCTGCGCAGTAGCCTGGTGCTTCTGATCCGCTCGAGTCCTCTTTCATCTTCACCACTACTCCATCGTTCAACACAGTCGGTAGCATTATTGGTCGCTCCCTCCTATCCTTCTAATTTTGTTTCGCTTTGTTATTTTTTTTTCCCCTCTTTATTGGTCATTATACAAGTATTAACCTCGTCATGCACTCCCTAGTCTCCCATCTCTCCTTATCCTTTTCTTGTTGTCTTTCTCTGTTATCTCTCTGGTCATCATCTGGACTCTGTTCCGGTACTCCATTTCATCTCATCTCATTTCATCCATCCATCCATTGTCTGTCCATCTTGTACATTACTATGCTATCCCCTCCTTTCATTCTCCGCTTTCTGACATCTATGCTCTCCCATGCACTGCAATCGCAAAACTCTATCTTCCCCCCTTACCTGAGGGGATTCCCTTACTATCAGCCGTTCAACTTTAACAATAGCGATTTCAGCATCTATCTATGGGTCCTTTCCCTTTACCCTTCTTTCTCTCTACCGCACACACTTTAGTAGATTGCTGTACGTATGCATTCGCGATATACAGGCGTTTCATAAGGCCGTGTTGCCTTGTTTACCTCCTTCGCATCCCTTCGATGTCCGTCTGCAAACCCGAAGCTGTGGCATTACAGTACCATGCGGATAACAGATGGACTGAATCTGACCGGCTCAAAAGGAAAAAACGGCTTGGTGTAAGGGCTGCGCCACTCGGAGGATAATACCTTCCAGACGGACAGACCCTTTCCTCTCCTTGAGACCAAGTTTGAGAAGCTCTTAGGTTGATGCATGAACGTTATGAAGCTCCGATGTACACAGGTACATACAATAGTACAGTGCTGTGACCGCACCCCGATACTCTGCGAACGCAAAGTGTTGCTGATTGGCTATGGTTGGAACTTGGCGAGCACATACACTACAAATACGGTGGCGTATATAGTAAAAACCATATGTCTGCTCCGGCGTCGGCCGGTCGTTTCAAGTTTACTTTGGACACGCCTGCCGTAACTTATCAGTTGTCATGTATGAGTTTACGACTACTTAGCGCATGTCTTCTCTGGAGAACTCGACACCGATAGGAAGTCTGTAACAGCATCTTTCGCACTGGAAAAAAAAACAGAGCCTTAGTACTGGTATACTGTAAAGTGCTAATTTATTATCACTCTGATTGGCACTAACTTATGCATAATAGGAACCGGGCTCCAATGGATCGTTTCTTCTACCATTCTTGCCAATTGATTCATACTAGTCTAGTCCTAGCTACGCAAGAAGCTGCGCGTGATGCACACAATCAAATGCCCTAATATATGGAAGACGTGCCACCTCTGGCCCTGACTTACTCCTTTTCTTTTCTTCCACCCCGTACAAGCTCAGCTTGGGCAGGAAGTCTTCAACAGCACCGCCACCGGCAAAGGTGCTGTGCACTGCACTAGCACTGTACTGTAAGTAGCCCGAATGGTAGCCCAAAGGCACTCGACCGGGCTCCAAGGGATCAACTCAACTTCAACTATCAACGGACGATCCTGGCTACCCCGAGAACACACACACACTGAAAGGCTTATAAGGTGAAATTAACCTCAGCTCAGCCTCATTCCTCTTCTTCTTCGTCTCCTGCTCAAGAACCGCCGCGCGGTCTATCATCCCTCCCTACACTTACATTCAGCCACTGTCGAACAGTGCAAAATCGTAGTGTTCAGGCTGCTGCGCAGTTTCTTCATTCGTCGATCGAATCACACAGAGAAATCACAAATCATGTTTTCCACCGTCGTCCTACGTCTGACTCTTACCCTATTCGCTTTTGGCGGTCTATCCTTGGTGTCAGCGCTACCTGGCAGTCCTGACGGTAAACCGTTATCAAACGCGTGCATTGCTATCAACCTAATTGGATGTCATTAGTGATAGAACCCACCAGTTTTGTAGATCCACCCTACCACGGGAATGGTGAGCCGCTCTCAATCGCCAGCATAATTATCAGATATATTACAAATTAACTAGTGAAATCGTGGGATGGGACCACAGGCAATGCGACTCAAGGTGCGTCTACACTACTTTTCCTGTCATTTCTGTGGACGCTTTATCTCGCTCCAAGGTCAAACAGCTTGCGGGCAGGCCTGGAACAGTACAGACTATCTCGCTTTGGTTAGCCCTCAACTATTTGATTTTCCCCACGAGTGAGTACTCAAAGCTCGAGCTCTATTCCGTTCTTGACAAGGCATTGGCTACAGTTTCGTTGAACCCAATGCTCCGTACGTGTAGTCTTTCTATTGGTGTATGTTCAGGTTTCCTGAAGACAATCGTTCCGGGTGAGCAGTCCTTTCATCTGCGACAGTGTTCTCACCGTGGACAGTGAGCGGTTTTTACGCACGCTGCAATATGCATTTAATCTGCTCACAAATGATAATTCAAACAGATAAAGTTCGTGTCAAAGTGGTAGGCAAAAGTGATACTATCACCGGAAATTCCACGCTGCTCCTCTCCCCAACTGCATACGCGGCCCTTGGAGGTTCAGTCACCAATATTGAGTGGAGATACGATGATCGTAGTTTAATGCTGGGACCTACCATGCACACCAAACGATCATACAATGGGGACAGTGGTTCTTCTCTGAGCCGACGAGAAGGTAATTGCTATCAATCGCTTACATTACTGTCAATCTAATCCGATGTAAGTTGAACCTCCCGTACCTGAAGGTGAAGGAGCACCATGGAATAAGGGAACCGGTAGGCCGCTCTCAATCGCCTGCATAATTATTGAATTTATAAAAATTAACCAGCGACATCGTACGATGGGACCATAGGTAATGGGCAACAAGGTGTGTTCCCTTTACTTTTCCCGTCATTTTCGTGTGTGCATCAACTCACTTCAAGGTCAAATAGATTGCCAGGAGAGGTGGAGCAATAACGACTATCTCGCTTTGGTTAGCCCTGACATATATGAGATTACCAGCACGTGAGTACCCGAAAGTCGAGCCGTACCCCGTTATTGACAAGTTTTCAGACTCGGCCAGGACCATGTTACAACTTCGTACGTATATTCTTGCTATCGAGGTATTTCACGGTCTCCTGATGACATCCATTCTGGGTGTATAGTAATGTCTGCGGAAAGGAGATCGAGGTGACCAATGCCGGTGAGCCATTTTTTACGGGATGCCGCAATACACATGTGATATGCTCATAAATGATGATTCAAACAGGTAACAGAACCGCTACAATCCGCATCAAGGTAGTAGGCAAAAATACTTCCAACACTAACAATCCTACGCTATATCTTTCCCCGGCTGCATACGCGGTCATTGGAGGTTCACAAGCGAAACCATCCACCGACGTTGAGTGGATCTATGGGCTGGGCACTGCGCCACTGGGACCTGAACGGAGATCCGTCGTTCCGGAAATCGAGCCTCGTAATGCGCCAACGCATCGTATGCAGCGCCGTACAGCTCGTGCTCCAATTGTTGTGCGGGGGTCAAGTGGGGCAAGTGATATTGCCAATAGGGTTGTGACGTAGAGTTATCAGTATATGGAATATGATTTTTATCTTGTACAGTCTTTGGAGAGTGTGTTTTATTCAGAAAGTACTGTTATTATCGTGATATGTACCGGCTAAGTCGCATCCTGGCGAACGAAAAATAGGTTCGACGTCTGGCATAGCATGATTTGCCGGAGCCAGCCCAAAGCCGCCTATAGTCATGGATCAGGACTCAGTCATGAATTGTAAGAAGACATTGGGAATTACGAGTGAGCACTTGGATTAAAATTCATTCGGACTACTCATTCAACTATCCCCTTACGCTGTATCAGCCTGAGGAATCATCGTAATTCTGTCATATCACGGCACAGTTCTATTGAATGCAATGGCCCATGAGAACTGGCGTACGAATGTCCTGGTTGATGACAAAATTAGTGGGCAGCTCGGAATGGGTCTGCCCCCAACTTGAAAGTTTTAGGGTTCTCAGTGATCATCATGGTCACTATTACCCCGTGTGCCCACTGCAGCGCCGCCTACTAGGACGAGCGTAGTCCACAGCTCGGGCTCACTATTATTCCTTTTTCTCTTTGTCTTCTCTTTTCTCTTCTGTGCCGCAGCGCGTTCAATATCCATTACCGAACAAGCATTATACCGAATACCGGTCAAGCTGCTGCGCAGCACTTTTCTTTCGTCGGTCAAAATGCAGAAAAGGTGAGAGTCTTGCATCTCAGTTCCACATCTGGCTCTTGTCGTAATCGCTTTTAGCGATGTATCGTTTGGAATCGGTGGATGCTATCGATCGTTTATGTGGTTATCAGATAAACACGAAATCACTAAAGCAGGGGCAGTTTCCTACTCTGCGGATAAGAATGGTGTACGGAATCCACAGTTGGTGTCAAAAGTGAGCCCTGCGAGCTTTCACAGCACAGGCGCCAAGCCCGACGGTACAGCCCAGTACCTTCTTAACGCAGTGTCTCGCAGTGACTTGAAAGACATTCATTCTAGGTGTGTAGTAATTTCTTGCGTTACCACTTGATCTAGGCGTGGAGTGAGTGCTTTTGCGGACATGCCGAATATGCATTCACTCTGCTCAAGTACTGTCTAGATTTCGAATGAGAACGAGGGGATAGATGGGTGTGGTAGAAGCATTGTCGTGAAAGTGGGAGGTAAAAATGGTTTGACTAGTAGTCCGCTGCAGCTGCTCCCCCTCTCGACTGCGTCCACGGATATCGCAGATACAGTAAGCGACCTAGGCCAGTCTCCACAGTTACGTGAGTATTTGTCAAGGATGGAATGCCGAGACCATTCTCGTCAGCCCCTCGAGACGATGTACGGTAAAGAGAGCTCCAACATGTAATTTTGCGACGAGAAAACTCATGCTTTGAGAGGAGTCGAGCCGCGGGGTGTACCTACGCAGCGCATGCAGAGTCGGAGAGTTCAACAGTTGTGCGCAGATTCGGCTGTGGGATGAAGACTTCATTAGTTTTCATGTCGCTACATGGTAGATATTAGGAGTCAACTGGTCAATTATATGTAGGATTAGATGGGATGCTCAAGTACGCACAATGATAATAAGAGGTCACAATAGTGCAGCGGGCTCAACGCCGGATGTGATTGTGTATCATCTCAGACGGCGTTGTTGGGCCGAATTGTAGAGACTCGACGACATGTGCCACTCACTCGCCGCTTACAATGCTACCATGCTACCATGGCACTATCACAGTCATACCCCCCATCAAGTATGATATTACCCGCCCACTGACGATGATACGGGTTTCACGATTCCCCCAGTGATCATCCCTGCCTTGGCTTGATCCCGCCAACCCCGTGCATCCAACTGTAATGCAGTGCACTGTGCCTTATAACAAGTCTTGCTCCCCATCTCGGGCCCCATCGTCCTTCTCCTTCCCTCTCCTTCGTACCGCAGCGCGGTCTCCCGAGCAGTGTCATATTGCAGATCGTTCAAGCTGCTGTGCAGTTCTCTCTTCATTCGTCGATCGAATCTCAGGAAGATAACAAACCATGTTCTCTGTCTTTACTTTGCATCTCGCTCTTTCCCTGCTCGCTTTCGGTGGTATAACGTTTGCGTCGGAGTTAAATTCAGGCAATGGTAGGCAACGTCGTCGATTTCAAGAAACTAAAAACAACACTAATCTGTATCACCAGCGACGTATTATAATTTACGTATGGGTGCGTCTCTTCATCCAAAAAATTTTTTCGTTGTTTTCGTTTTTCGTCTTCTGACTGGAGGCGGGGGAATTTCTTCCTAGGTCAAGGCATCACCGCCTGTGGTGACAGTTTCCAGAATACTGACTTTGTCGCTGCCGTGTCTTTTGTACTCTTTGATCGCGAGCCGTGAGTCCTTGAGGTTTGATTCCGCCTCAGTTTTTAACGAGGCATTTTCTGCAGAGGTTCCAAGCCCGATGATACCAATAAGTACGCATGCTTCGAGCAAGTTGAAGGCCCAAGAACTGACATTATTCTCGGTTTCGTAGTAATCCCATTTGCAAGAAAAAGGCCTATGCGACATGTAAGTAGTCCTATGAATGTGTTTATCATGCATTCACTCTGCTCATAACTGACTCCTCCCAGATAAAGACAAGTCGGTTATTGTGGCTATCAAAGACAGATGTGCCTCTTGTCCCGATGAATGGCACCTCGACTTGTCCCCATCCGCGTTCGAGGTCTTTGAACCCCAGACAGTCGGCCTGTTCGTTCTAAAGTGGGGTATCATTGCCGACGACCTACCACTGGGAGTGTACAACGGCGCCGCACCAAAGCTCATTTCTGATCAATCTGGAGATGGTGACGAACACAACGGCGGGAATCCTAAGGAGATTCCCAAAGACGACAAGGGTCCTGAAGGTTCTAATAAAGGGCCTCTCGGTGATAACGAGAATCCCCCCAAGAATGACAATGAGTCACACAACGACAACAGGGAACGGGATGACGGGAGCGGAGATAATAATGGCGAATCGGGTGGAGAGGGTCCTATTCAACCTCGCTCTCAGGGTTCGTCATCTACCAGCCCAAACCCTCGAGCTGCATTCCCTCGACGCGTCACTACGCGTGCAGTCTCCCCGTCGCACAAGTTCGCCAAGAGGAATATGTTGCTCAAACGTGACATTCACACTGCCGATTCGTCTGATGCGCCAAAGCGCCGCATGGAGCGTCGGAAGGTTTCTCGTTCCCCTATTCTTGTGCGGAGATCAAGTAAATCAGTTGCTGATTGGAACATGGATTGAAAGTAATTCAGAGTTATGCAGATATGTAATGTCACACTGTATGTCAGGCACATAAAATCCATTCTTTGCATAACCTCATTTGAGATCAAATGACATGCAATAACATGCTAAACTTAGAAGAAAACATTCTTATGAAAAAGGAGAAACACTCATTGTAGACTTATCAAGTACAAACTGCTAAGAATCTACTATACAATAAGATATGCCACTTTCTAAAGAAATCTGTTCACGACCCTCTAACAAGGTTTGTTATCATTGGGAAGTAGAACAAGTGTGGAGAGGTTTTCCAAAAATTACTGAAAGCCGAAGCTAACAGATGAGTTCGGATGTGTAATTTGCAATCAGCAAAAAACTGTGTCTCGGTAAAAACCTCACTGACGACAGTACATGCCCGAGCACAAGAGATGAAGAAACCCATTTTCCCATGGGGGGCTTATACTTATAGTCTACTGACTACGCACGGACCGGGTCAGTCAGGTGATTCATTTACTTACAAGATTGGAGCCGGGCTGCCAGAGGTGGCAAGTCAGAAATTAAGAAAGGTTATTATTGAGAGAGTACTAAATCCAATACACAATGCATAAGACAGTAGAATGCAGTAGAAAAGATAAAGTTGAGACCGGATGAACGAGTGACTAGAGGGGTATGATCATGTCGTAACGAAAAACTAGAGCATGGCAAAGAAAACAAACTATCAACAACCAACTTAGAACCTCCGAGCTGGCCCGCCAACTAGACCTTCTATTGAATGATGTTCCAAATCGTTCCTTGCCTTCAGAATAGAAGCGTGCATCTCCTTCATCGCATTCCCCAGTTTCACACCAAACCTACTGAGGATATCTCGTTGCCAAGAGTCATACTTGGCGTTCACCCTTGCTTGGACTTGTTCGTAGTCAATGACACAAACTCCGAACGATTTCTGGGTGTCTGAAGTATCAAACGTCGAACGCGCTTTCTTAATTTCTGTCAAAAGCTGTTGCCAGTGAGCGAGAGAATCTCCGAGTCGATTGAACACGTATTCCGCCTCGAGATCCCAGAGAGACTGAAACTGTAGCCATTTTGCAACGTATTCTTTGAGCTGTTGAACTTTTGACTCGATCAAAGCAAATGGTCGTTCCAATGTAGTGTCGGCAAAGCGCATCAACTAAGATTAAGTCAGTAGTCAGTGTGATGTCAGAGAATCCATAACACTTGAACAGACTAATGATGTATAATTTGTCTCTGACGCGGTTGCTTGCTGCATCTGTAGCCCAATCTCGTAACGTGAGCTTTGAATTCGCCGTAGACGACAAACAACGCCTAAAAATTGGGAGACATAATCGGCATGTGAGTAATCACAACGTTTTGCGTCAATTACCTAGCCAGTCATGCAACTGCCGGATCCAAGTAGAGCGAGCGTATTCAACAGGCGGATCCAAGAAAATGACTTGATTTTGTATCCGAATTTCGTGTATAATTGGCACGACCGTCATGTTTCCCTCCAAAAACTAGATGGTTGAATACCGTCAGACGACGCGGCGAAGCTGGATTGCGAGATACTTGCCTTCTCATCCTTAACGCGTTTGTCGCCGCGTCGCTTATTCGTGATGTCGCGTAAAGGAAGGGTGTCCCGTCTGGTATCTCCATCATCAACTCGATCAAATTCATTGCACCAGACCTGGATGATCTGCGTCAAGCGTTGGAGCAGGATTTGCTCAATTTTCTTATCTAGCTCAGCAACCCATTGTTCAAGGTTGGCGTATCCCTCCAAATTCAATCGGTCGATCTTAACGTACAAAATTAGCGCTCAGCATAAAAAGCGGGACCAGTTCACAAGCTCACTGCCGCTTGGATTTTGGCTAGTAGCTCCGAGAAGGCTTCAGTTGTATACGAACAGGTCGCAAGGTCCTCGACAGCGCGCATGATATCTTTGTACAAGTCGATGACGCTGTTCGTCTTGTCCTAAAATGACCAGTATCAGATTGAATAGGCGGACAAAAAAGGATACGGAAATCTCACCTGTAGCACAGAGATTACGCTGGCGAACTCACGGACAAACTGGATATGTCGAGTATCCCGGCCATCCGCGCTCGACACATATCGGCCCGTCTCGTATTGATTCACAAAGTAATCCCAGCGGATGTTCATACCTACGATTGGTTAAATCTTCGGTACAAATAAAATGCTGTATGATTTCCCGACGGACCTTTTGTAATCATCCTTTGCGCTTCGTTTCTATACTCAGCGACTAGCCACTCGATACCTTTATTGTTCTCAACCAAGTCCAGGGTCTGACCATACGTCCTCACAGTCTCCATCAAGCTCACTGCATGCGGATAGACTCGCTTTGCATCTTTCGCCATATTGGTGATAGCATGTGGTACCTGAAAATTCAGCCACAACAGATTGCGTACTTCTTTGAACAGAGTAATAATCTGCGGATCAAAGTTCACCGCCAGCTGGAAGCTGCCGCCTCGCAATCGTACAATCTCAAATAACCGGCCGTCGACACCCATATTTCTGCGATTGATGTCATGTAGCCAGGCATCGTATACCGGTCGCGTTTCGAGCTTTTTGCGGAATGCAGTACTCTCGGCTTGCAGCTTCTGGCCTTCGGCATAAAGCTCCCAACCCTTACCGAGCACATCCTCAACGCGTTTCATGTAGGCCAGCAGTTGTCGCTCAATTTGCCGTGCCCAGATGATTGCTCCAGCTATTGGAGGAAGATCACGCATTTGTGACATGTGATAGGCTTCCGAGAATCGATATTGTGTTTTGAACTGGACAAAGCATCAGCAACCGATTCTGGACGTGTTTTCTGGCGACATACTTTGTCATGCAGATGCTTAATATCTTCTTTGACGGAATCAATGAGCTGAGTTTGATATTCTTGGATGGCCCCGCGAATCTAGGGGAGGTTAGAGAAGAATAAATGGCGTTCGTACCCTGACTCACCTTCGGTCTGACAAACAGTGCATTGAATTTCGAGAAGACTCTAAACATTTCGTTGGCGTTCCGTGCAGTTCCCAGTCTGTCGCGCAATCGCGCAATGATCTGATTTTCGACTCGCGAAACGCGCTCGTTGTACGCGTTCTCTGCTGCCACCCAAATTTCGGTACCCTCTGAAGCATGCATGTCACCATGACGAATTCTGGTAACAAAACGGGGTAGCAAATGACCATACCGACTGATACATCCAACACATCTATCCTCTTGACGACCTCATATGCCTCTTTCACTTCCTCTTCCATGTCCATCCCTCCAACATCCATACCAACACCGCCGAGACCTTTCGTCGGTCCCGTCATCACAGCAAGTTGTTCATGCTGTTTTCGCCAATCCCGAAGGTACTGTGTCCGTTCCTGGAGCTTCGCGTGGGCTGGCGAGACCTTGATAGGAATGAATCTCTCTTGGCGCTTCTTGATTGCCTCACGTGCAAGAATCGTGAACTCCTTGATTAGCTCGTCCCATGTTCGGAATATATTCATCGTCTGTCCAAGGAGTCGATCAAATGTCTCATACGGTGTGTATGGAAGTCGATGTGAAGTTAGAATGCGAAGAAGTTGGTCATTAAAATCACGGGAAATAGCTTCTACAAGAGGTAGAGCGCGGCGAATGGGATATGGTGATGTTTTGAGTTTGCGATTGATATGGCCAAAGATGAGAACGAGGGATTCTTGAATTTTATCAAGATCTGTTGCCGAGAGAAGCTCATTCAGTGGAAAATCCTTCATGAGCAAGTTGTATTTGTGGACTTGAAAAGTTTGAGCGCCCTTGAGGTTGAGTTGAGTTTTTTTCACTCACCCAGATCGGTAGCGTCCTTGAGACCAGTGTCTGCAATAAAGCTAACAGTCGCGCGGAACCGCTTTGCATTGCGCAAACAGTTGATTACCATGTTAACTTCGTCGCTCCGTAACTGATTTTCAATACCGTCTAAGGCGCGCTCTAGGCTTAGCCAGAAATTGATCTCCTGTGATGCCGTTCCAGATACGACATCGCGAGTCAATTTAGTAACTGACTGAATAGCTTTGATCCACGAGTTGACATGTCCATGTAGAGTGTTCAGAAAAGCACTATCATTGAGAAGGTGTTGCGGTATATGAGAGATATTAGGAGCTGAACCAGAAGATGCGGCTTGTTCCACGGCCTTCTGGATAGTGGGGTGAATGATAAGGTGCGTCTCGGGTATTTCGACATTTTGCTGCAGGTGGAGGAGGGACAATTCCAGTTCCGCGAACTTTTTCTTCGCCATGGGTATACCTGTTAAACGTCAGTCTCAGGGAGGAGAGCCCCAGTTTCCATTTGACAGTAAGCAACCCACCCATTCTTGTATCCCCTCCCTCTCTCCCTCCCCACCTCGCGCCCACGAATGCGTCGAACCAAGATTTCACACCGTAACTAACAACAGCATGCAAACCTTCATACGGTGTGTCATCGCCACTAAATAGGTTGAGAATATGAAGCTGAGATGCAAGCGGTATCGTTGGATCGAGAGTAGGGCCGCGTTTAATTAGAGCGAGCGTCGTTACATGCGATGGGTGGTACACGAGATGAGGTGTCAGCTGGTAGAAATACGTTGGTTGTGATTCATCTAAACAATTCAGCAGGTCATTCTAGGGGAAAACGGTACGCATGCGTACCTTCCGATTCCTCCTTGATTTTCACCACATATATTGACCCTCCGTTTTCCGCTGCATATTTGGTCACTTTCTCATCAAACTCCTCGTCAAAAAGGGATTCTAGATCTTCAGGCGCAGCACCTATCACGGGCGGTAGTAATGCGAGTAGATATGAACGAAATAGAGAAGGTTCAAAGAGGGTTACGGATTCTGTGGGTGTTTCGTGATTTGCAGTACCATTAGGTAGGCCATTCGATACAACATCCGTCTCAATGGTAGGACGCGACGAAACTGAGTCTATAAACGAATTCATCGATTCTCTGGAAGATTTTGGCCTTGCTCGAAGGCTTAAAGCAGAAAGAAGCCGTCGTGGAGGGGTCTTGCGAAAGTTCGTAAAATAATGCTGAAAGAGACCAAATTCAGGTAACATTCTACAGGTAAAGACAGATCAGGGTAACATGTATCTCACATATTATGAGTATTCAACAGATGTGCGATTAAAACGAGGCCTCCTCGAGTTCTGGGGCTTGCAAGCCTGCAGCTGGTGGCCGAGGACGCGAAAACTTGTTTACAGTTGTTTGTATTTCATGCACGAATCCCGACGTGTCTGGCGACTTGCTCTAAGCATGCAACGGCTCTACTTTCGAGCGCGCTATGTGATATTTGACGTTCTAGGGCCTTTTTATTTTTTTTTGACTCCATGCAGGATACATGAATTAAGTATATATTCAGTACATAGAAACCGGATCCCTAGATGTAATAATAACAATAAGGTATAGGCCATCCCTGAGACCTACCAGCGCGTTACGTCGACTTCAGCCTCTCCGAATATGCTTGTTTTCTTAACAGCAAAATCTTCCTCAAACGGCTCCTCGACATCCCTCTCAAAGTATGCCGGGAATTCCCTTTTCAGGAAACCCAATATGTGGCTGTTAATCTGCTCAAATTCTAGCAGAAAACCGTCATGACCATCTGGTGACGGAATAACCACCAATGCCGCATCAGGTATATGTGAGGCGAGCTCCCGCTGTTCTGTAGTTGTGAAGAGGCCGTCCGTCTCAATGCTGATAATCAATGCCCGCGGTGGGAGGGTCGCGAGAATTTTGGCAACGGCGGACGACTCATTCTCAGCACCCAATGCTCTTCCGCGTGATACATCATGTGTATCCATCTTACGAGTGATGTGTATGTAACAATTCGCATCGAAGCGCGCCGTAAATTTGTCCCCTTGATACCGGAGGTACGATTGAGCAGAAAAAATTGGAGGCCTAGGCGGAAGATGTAATTGGTTATGAAGGGTTACCGGTTTTGCGGGCCGTGGACTAGCATTGCGGTAACCATCGTTGTGGATAGCCAGCGTCTCGTATCCGTTCTCGTACCGCTGCTCAGAAGAGGGTGGATTTTTCATGACGAGGTTTGGTCTGCGCCCGAAACGGCTCTCAAATGAATCCCGAGAGCGGTAGGTCAAAAGTGCGCTCATCCTCGCGGCTGCTAGACCCGATGCGGGCTGTGCAGTGTAGAAACCATCTTGATAGTCGGGATCGCTGTAGATGGATTGTCTCTGGGCTTCACCCCAGCTGATGCACCAAGCTGAATGTCTGGCTGAGGTAGCAAGAGGAATAATATGACGGACATATCCCCTGGGTGTACAAAGCGGCCATTCTAGTACAGCCATGCCACCCATAGAGCCACCGATGGCAACTGCCACGGATGTGACCCCAAGGTGATCCAAGACAAGTTTGTGAACCCTGATATGAATGAGCTAAAGTACTCGGACAGTCTCAAAATTAATAGCAACGCACCTGACGTCGTCCCTGATAGTCGTTGGTGGAAACTCAGGTCCATAAGGCTTTCCGGTGTCTGGGTCGTCTGTTATCGGGGAAGCAGAGCCGTAGGGCGAACCAAGTACGTTCAGGCATATAATAAAAAACCTCTTGGGATCAAATGCTTTCCCCCTTCCGATGAGTGGCCCCCACCTTGACAGAAAAAAAATCAGCTGGTGGGGCCAAGCCGAAAACTGTGTCTGCGTAAGCTCACCAGTCTTCTACGTCCGCACTTCCTGTGAATGCATGACAGATAATCATTACATTGTCCTTTGCTTCGTTCAGCGATCCCCACGTCTTATATGCGACCGGAACCTCTTTGAGTTCAACTTCGCACTCTAGTGTAAAGGATGGCACGATGTACACTGATTGATCGATCAATGCTGTCGGCGCCGGCGCCATCCTTATTTCACGAAGTAATACGCCGACACGGTGGCGGTAGATGACGAACTAATATTGGAATTTCACTCGATTTTTAGGCGGCCTTGATGATAGTTGCATGATTGGGATGCAGAACCACGTGTCGCGTGCCATATCAAATAAATATTTGCGCGGTGTCCAAATGTGTTCTGCTGAGTATTAAACCATGTTATTGCGCTACCTCTCACCAGCTAACCCAGTTCTGGCCGCGGAATTGGTCTTGGCCTGTCATATAGATATAGCTCTTTCCTGGATCTCGCACAGATATGGAACGAAAGAAAATCGGAACGCGATTGAGCTGTCATCATAGTTCAGTATCAACTGACTAGTTGCGTCGTCCTACTTTCGCGGTAATTGGATGCTATTCGTGGAACTCTTCCTCTGCGATGCCAGTCATGGAGCTCAAGATGATTCCAGAAATTGCCCACCGAGCTTCATTCACTTTTGACGAAAGAGTATCCAGCTTTATCGTTTTCAGCAAACACAATCCGGCTCTATTGGCAATCGATAAATATGTCATGACATTGGAGTATTGTCGTCTGGCAGTCCAGCTTCATCTCGATAAATGTGCGTCTTTGTCGGTCGTTACTTTCATTCAGCAATTGATCCGCATCACTTTCTTCAAGCCATAGATGGATTTTCTGAATGCGGACTCTACTACTATGATCGGGACCCTACCAACCCTAACGTTTATCGACTCCCGGATGCTTTGATTCCGGTGTCATTACCACCAATGCAAATCAAATACCTGACACTATCTAACAAATATATCTATCCACCTTATTTTATCCAATTGCGGCAGTCGAAGGGGTTTGTATACCTTGACCATAGACTATTTCCTGAGAATGGTATGGGTCGCTCTCGCAGGATCTGGGTCTTACCTCGCACATTACCTAGTCATCTCACCCTAATATGGCCAGAAGACGACCTCGAGAGCATGAAGCTGCTTGCTATCTTAGAAGCAGTTCCAATGCTCCTCGACACCGAGATCATGAAAGGCGAATTGATGAGAGGAGATGAATGGTTCGATCACTTGTTACCTCCTGCTCAGCCACTCTTAGCGCACAGTAGCAATGCCAGGACTAGAGAATATTGCACAGCAACTGCAGCCCCGGCGCCGCCATCCGCGAAACATTCATGCTCTCCCGCGCCCTCCAATCCCTATGACCTTGAGGCAGCCCCCGACAGATACGTATACACTACATTCCAGGCAGCAGATCTCGCTTTCAGCCATGCGTGCAGCCGAGAAGCCGATATACACCAAGCATTACGAAACCTGGGTTGGGAGGGAACGTACATCATCCAAGCTGGATTCAATGAAGAGATGTTGGACGAAGGCTATGTCACGGAAGAAATTCACGTCTTTCTCGATTCTAAGTTTTCAGTTCCAGAAACGCGGGTCATATCTGAATTTTCGACAATCTTTTCTCTATTCTTCGGCTTCATTCATACTCCTGGCGACTCATATACTATTCCTTGCGGTTCATCTCACTTACAAACATGGCACATCCGCCAATCAAAAAATAGCCTTAAATCGATATCCGCAGCCGCGTTCAGTAGCACCAATGGCGATTCTTGTAGTTATAGTGGGGGGAGCAAAGATGTATCTAACAGTGGTGGAAGCTCATCTGAAGGACCCAATACACGCAAATCTGAAGGTGGTGAAGACGAAGGCGATGAGGATGGAAGTGATGCTGGCGCCCGTAGAAACCGAGATGGCGGTCGAGGCCCCAATGCCGAATACAAAGGGGGCAAAAATGAAAGGCGCTCCATTACTGTTCCCTTTGAATCCAAACTCTATGATAAAGATCGAGGCGAGGAAGCGGCGTTCACAATATCTTCAAAAGTCGATATTAAGGTATGGAACTTGAAATCTCATAAGCGCTATCTCACGAGTCAACCCATAGATTGAAGAAAACCTTGGTCAGGATGAGCCTCCCCCTGATTCATACTGGCCCGGCCCTTGGATCGGTGTTAACATCGATCGTCTGGGAGCTACTGCGTCGGGCATATACCTGAATGGGTCCACCTATTCACTCGGCTGGTCTCAAGTTCAGATTGCGGCCGTCTCGGATAACGGTCTCACGGTCGTACATGACTCTCCTCCAATCACTCACGGAGGAGAAGATATAATAAGACACAGAGAAGATAGGAACGTAACTGGTAGTATACGAGCAGCCGTCGGTTTATCTGATTCTGGTATTCAAGTGACCGGAACGTCTGGCTGCATGTTAAGTGCGGAGCAGGTCCAAGGAAGATGGGAAATAATGACACACCCCGTCGACTCTTTAGGCGGCCGAGAAGTGGGTAGGATGTGGAAGTATGCCCACAATGATGCCTGCTTTCAGCGAGATACCGGTCACAGCTTCTCCATAATGCCTTCCATTACCCTCGGAGTTGGTTGTGCTCACGATGAAAAGCCCAAAATAGACGTTGCAGTGGCCATGCATTGGTCGCTCGCCTCGCATAAACCGAACAGAATGAGTCGGCTTCTGAACTCTCTGCTCAAAAGTTCCAAAGTTCCTGGTTCGGTGCTCCCGCCCGCTTTTATTAACTTTGCCCATCACGCATCGATCTCCATTGACCTTCAACAATTCGATAAGGAGGAGAAAGGGTGGGTTAATGTAGCAGACGCGAAGGATGTGCTTTGTCCAGTCTCCCCTGGGCAAACATCTCCAGTTCAATTCGACTATCCGCATAAAACAGTCAAGATCTCAACCAAGAATGGCCTTTCAGACTGTGAAGTGTTATTGAAAAGGGCCATACGCGGCGAAGTGAGTTTGTCGTGTATGGAAGACGGAGTCGGTAAGCGGTGCCAAGCCTGTGATTGATTCACTCATCGATAGCATCAGGCCCAAGATTATTGCTACCCTCCACAAGCTCTCATACTGGGTCAGCAGCTCCTTCAACACTTCTACCAACGCCTTCACCTTCGCCCACAATACCATCCTTATCAGCCAAAAACATGGATTGTGAGGAAACAGAGCATATCAATCATAAATAACCAAAGGTGTATGTTGTTTTAACTTTGGGGAGAGTGTCGTCTCTCACTGACAAGACCAGGTCTAGTGACACTCAGTATGATACTTAAGGCACTGTTTGCCATGGACTAGCTATAACGACAGGACTTGATTCAAAGTCTAGTGACACGGGATGCTGTGATTATGGTATACTTTTATGAGTCCAAAGTTTGCTCAGATCGGAGCTCTAAGGGGCGATCCTTCTTAGACGGAACCACCTGCGAATGTAACCTTAAGCGATAACGAGATTAGCGGATAGCTGCGAAACGTGCTACCAACTGACGTTGAAACGGCGGGCTATCATACAGGCATCCTACCCTTTATTTTGAGATCCACGAACGCAAAAATGAAATGTGACCAAAAACTACCACCACGGCTCAACCCCAAACCACTCATTACCCTTCATCAACTCTCCCTTTCGGATCCTAGTATCAAATAATTTCGGTTCTCTATCCAAGACAACTAACAACCTAACGTTTTCAAGCTCATCATCTGGCCATATAAGGGTGAGCTGGCGGGGCATTGCGTCAGGTATAGCCCAGATTATGCGCGAACGACGCGTGCAGTCCCTATTTGGTACCGGTGTATGGTCAAGATATATGATTCCTTTCTCGTGCCGCAAGCGGAACATGTGCGGCGGATACACGAAGTTGACATCTGAAGCTAGATATCTGATTTTCATTGAGAGCGGTGTGGTTGGAGCCATATCGTCTGAAAGCCGATAGAGATTAAGATCCCTATCGAAAAAATAAAGTCCACATTCAGTGAAGCCATCTATGACTTTTCGCGATGAACATCAGCCCCCGTGTCCTTGATGAGTAGACTAAAGACGTACCATTGTCAATATGAGTATGGATTACTAGATGACGATGCTCCAATCTCATAACATAATTATCGACAGCCAACAGAGATGTGTTGTATTTACTCAAAACAAGACGGCCACTTAGAACTTTGTCGAAGACGAACTCAGCTCGCTGAACAATCTCTGGTCCTTTTGAGATGTCAAACACGTAGAGCGTTGATGTCTGGTTTTCGAAAACGGCCGCAAAGATTGATCCGTCTACGCTAAATGCAGAACATTGCATTTCTCCGATCGGATCAAGCGCGCGAACGCCAAATCCACTCAATGTATGAGGGTCAATTATCAATCTCTGAGTATTGAGATAATTGCCGTCCGGACTTGGTTGGAAGATCACGGGAGGCAAAAACAGCATATACTCTTCGATAGAGAAGGTGATTGCGGGCTGTGGTGATCCAATCGACCATTGTTCGACTGTTAGGATGCCACTAAGTAGGTTTGAGTCATGCAATCAGAGTTTGACCCAGCGAACTTACTTATGCTTGCCAGTCCAGGTCGTTAGTATTGGGGAACCATTCTTCCACATAATTGTCTGGATCGTCTTGTATATCTTATCTTCATCATCCGGTTGCCTGACGTCGATAGGCCACTTGGTAATGCTCCCATCACCTTTGACAACAAGAGCGTCCATAACTGAGCCCGCTAGTACCCCTTCCACCAGATCGAACACCATTCCCCCGCCTTCGATAGAAAAGACGCAAATCATATCTGCATGATCGTTGTCCTGGAGCTGCCATACGTATAATAGGCCTTCGTCAACAATGGCGGCGAATCTCCCTTCGTCTTTTGTGAACAGCCCACCCGACATTTTGAAAGGATCCCAGGGGCAGTACACATCAATTCGTCTTTCTTCACTGACCACGATGCAACAGAATCTTTGTGGCTCCACTCCAGTGAATATGGCGACCGTATTTCCTGTGTCACTGAAGCCTTGTATCTGGAGCTGCGCGGATTCGCCAAACTCATGCATATTTATAGATGTGCCACTGATGTCAAGCACCTCGAGACTGCTCTTGCCTATTATCCTCAAAGCGAGTCCTCCTTCTCCGCTGAAGCAAGTGCTAGTGATCGAGAGGGAAGGATCTGGGTCATAGATGGCAGTTGGTCTATCGACACAATGCCCGGTTTCAATACTATAAACACCGCCCGGCGTGATGAGCGTATTGTCATTGCCAAACGCAACAACGTAATCGCCAAACAAGCCCCGTCCATCGTCACTGTAGTCACAAAAGTCAAGTGTCGCCCAATCTTCTACGGTGGAAGTCGATTTAGGACTGGCAATACTCCAACAAGCCGTGAAATAGCGGGGGTGAGTTTGAGTTTGGATCACGTATGCGATAGCGAGATGATTGGCTAAGGGACTAATAGCTACCCGATGAAGGTGATAGGGTGAACGTGCTTCTAAAGGGTTCTCTGGTATTGCCAAGAGGGGCCGCAGGCGCTCACCCGTCTCGAAGTCCTGACACTTGAGCGTTGGCGGATAGCGTGTGACGGAGAAGAGCTTGTTAATTTTGGAATGATAGCGTATCCAACACCGGGATCTATCAGGTTCTAATGGCAAAATGCCTTTGCTCGAAGTGTCAGAAGGCATCGATTCTAGGTGCAAGACGCATAATCGGACTACCTGAGGATGAGATAGCAGCGTCACGGAAAATTCAAGAAGGACCCTAAGTATGAGGTCCGACCAATGCGAGATGTTTGGTGTCATAATGGCTTTGTCCAACGCAACAAAGCGCCGGATGGTTTTCTGAACGGACTCAATATATGTAAGACGGATCACTTCTTCAAGCCATATAAGATATTGACAAGAAAAGGTTCAATCATCGTCGAAATGTCGTTGGAAGCATGCCGCAAGAGTTTGGCAGGGTGCATAGAGAGGAATCGCTGTGCCGACAGGTGTACAATCGCTATCGTGTCGCCCTCGTCCAAGCCAGTGTACCGCACAAGGTCACCACAGCAGGTCACGATATCCCTACGAGACCAGACCAGGCAGCCATCTTCATCGAAAAATTCATCATGGGATCCAGCGCCGTCGGCTGTCGCTACCTTCAATGCTTCTTCCAACTCGATGAATGTCATCGGACGCTTGCTTGTCACAATCCAACGCAACACCTGACGGCTGAATTCAAGGCTCGTTTCATCACTGTCCAGAAGCCGCTTGCATATACGCGCGTACATTCCATCCAGGTCCTTCGGCAGGTGTTCCAATAGATTCCGTATTTGGGACTCAGTAAGTGGCCGTTTGACCTCCTTGCACATCAGGTATGCCCAAAGAAACATCCCTTGATGGTGGTTGATGTTACTGAATGTAGCGATGACCTGCTTGCGAAGGCCGTGGCGTTTAGGATCCCGAAAACGATCGATTTGCATGATAGAATGCTCGACAAAAGCTACGATATCGCCCTTGACATCACCCGGGGTAACGTTGAGTACCACTGACGAGGCTTGATCAGTGTTAGCACGAGAATATTCGTCTACATGGTCGCCCGATCGACGGCCAGTAACGATTACACGTATATTGTTTGACGAGGCGTGTACAAGCCTTCGTAGGCTCTGAATCAGTTGTCTTGGGTCCTTGCATTCATCCATAGCATCTAGAACTATGGTCAATCCGTATGTGTCACGTAGCTGTGGACGTTGGGAATAGAGGGAAAGCAGCGAGGACAAGATGTTCCACAAGGGTTCGAAATGAATATGCCTTTTCTGCGACATGGATTCCAGGTCTGACTCGAGCGTGGCGAGAAGAGGGTGATTTGTAGACAGTAAAATGTTATATGCTTGGAACAGGAGGGATCTGGTAGCCGCGAGAGCTGTATTACAGCTGTCATCGGTCTCTTTGAAGTAGTGATATATCGTCTGTTGCCCGATACTGGATCGTGTCTCGTCGACAAGCCACGAGCTTAGAATTGTTTTACCAATTCCAGCAGTGCCACATATCACGAGCAAACTACTCGTCCCATCGTCCATCCAATCACGAAACACTTGTTTGCGTCGAAGCCATTCACAGGTACCCGGGTGACGATATTCCCTCGCTGTATGATGATGATGCTCGTAGTCGGGTGGGTCTACAAAATCTGAGAGTTCCTTGCGCTGACGCCGGACTCGCTCAGCCTTCTCATGCGCGTGGTGTTCACTCGCTTCGACCTCGTGTAACGTGGTCTTTTGTGCAGTAATCTTGCTCTTCAGCTTTACAAACTCGTCAAACATCGCACTCGACGAGATAAACCACGTCTTTATTCGCGATCTAAAACCTATATCGCGTGGTAAGCTCGAGTACATAGGACAAACTTCAATTGCGTCTTACCTGTCTTCATTTTGTCCATGTAATACTCGATTGCTTTCATCCAGAATTTAATGATAGCAACATAGACTGCTTCGATTGCAGGTAAAACAATGAGCGAACCACCGAATGTGTCCTCGACCACTGCCAAATGATTGATCTCCTCGGCCATCCCTGTGAAGAACTCCAGAACCTCCCCTAGTATGTCGACATTCAATTCCGCTGCCTTTCAGGTGAATTTCAGTGTCGGAGCGTAACGTCTGGGAAATGCGGCAACAAACCACGATGAGATATGCCACGACTCCCCATATCAAATCTCCTCCCTTTGGCGCCAGTTTGCAGAAACCTTGAACGATACCCGCGTATGGTTTCACCTTGGATGCTAACTTGCCAACGCGGCTTTCTAATGTCGATGTAGCCTTCGTCTCCAGCGCCTGAGCGATCCTTTCTGCCTCCTTCACAAGAAATTGTGGACTCGACGCTGCTTCGAGGCGTTTAAACTCTTTCGCCGTCATATGTTCCTTGATTTTGCTTCTTGCACGGTCGAATGCGCGCTGCGCTTCTCCTGCTTGATGTACACTTGGTATCCCAGACATACTCGAAAAGGTAAAGTTAACAGCGATATCAGATACTGTACTGACACTCGGTCACTCGGTGAAACGCTGCCTTGTGGGAGAAAAATGCCATATACATTCGTCGTCCATAAGGGGCATACTTTAACAAACGCCAGTGGCAGAGCACATATCAAGAGCGTAGT
>JABCKL010000009.1:30331-45009 GCA_018851305.1 Calocybe cyanea
TACTTAGCGGCGATTTACTCGCCTTGGTGCACTTAACCGAAGGTGGATGTACTGTACATATCTAATCTACTTTGCTCTACTGGCCCGTCTGGAAGGTGCTACTGTAACACTGACATTTGAGCTGTCATGTAATCTCAACATTCGTTCGTATCGCAGTTCTCATTTTCCTTGCAGTAAGCATGAATGGGACTCTAGTGCGATGTGGCGGTATTTAACAATGATTCCTCAGGTTGGTAAACTGTACCAGAAGCAAGGGGACAATTAGAGAAGCAAGCACCCACTCCGTGCTCATTTCAACGCGATATATGTATTGTTTTCTCGTTCCTAGACAACCCGCTGTCTTCTTGAGCACTGGTCCACACATTTGGGCTGGCTACTGCAAAATATCTCATGTCAGGCACAGAATCTAATGGTCGTTAGCCGGTATGCGGCCTGGTAACACCACGATAAGATCAATGTATATGAATAAAGATTCATGTCCAAAACTACACGAGATAAAGTCACATTCCGTATACCGAAATTCTACTCCACGACCCTACTTGCAGCGGCACTCTCCCCGCCCGACCTGCGCACAACGATTGGAGCACGAGGAGCTCTACGGCGATGCATACGATGCTTTGGCACATCACGAGGCTCGATGCCCTGAACGACGGATCTCCGTGTATGGACATGACTACCACTATTACCGAGTTGGCCACCATTGTTACCACTTTGACCATCGGATTTGACGTTGTCAACGGATCTCTGTGGATGGACATGGCCACCAGTATTACCAAGTTGGCCACCACTGTCACCACTTTGACCGTCGTGTTTGGCGTTGTCGACGGATCTCCGTGTATGGATATGACCACCACTGTTACCAAGTTGGCCACCATTGTCATCACTTTGACCGTCGTGCCTGGCGTTGTGATTTGCAGACGTAGTACTATTACCTCCTCGCCGGCTTAAGGAAGAACCACCATCCCCGTCGTATGATCGTTGATTGATTGACATTGCATACATCAAAGGTCCCGGCGCACGACCCCTATCAAATCTCCACTGAATACTGGTAGCTTGTTGCGCTTCCGAGCCTGCGACGGCCGTGTATGCAGTTGGGGAGAGCAGCAGCTGGAATTTCTCAGCGATAGAAGCACTTTTGCCTACTACTTTGACGAGTACTCCGCGAGTTCCATTATCTGTTTCAATTATCATTTATGAGCGAATCAACACATATTGCGGCGTCCGTAAAAGCCGCTTACTGTTCACCTCGATAATCTTATCGCAGGTGGAACTAGTACTGCGCACGCAGAAGGGGTGTCTTCAGGAAGCCGTGAAATACCTCGATAGGAAGGGTATACGTACGGAGTTGTATCGTTAGCCTGGGCGAGTCTGAAGCCAGTGCATTGTCAAGAAAGGGGCAAGGCTCCAGTTTCAAGCACTCACGGATAGTGATCGAATATGTCGGGGCTGAGTAAGGCAAGATAGTCGGTATTATTCCAGGCCTGCCCGCAAGTCGTTTGACCTGAGAGCAGATTGATGCATCCACAAAAATGTGCAGAAAAGTAAGGGAAACGCACCTTGAGTCGCATTGCCTGTGGTCCCATCGTACGATGTCGCTAGTTGACTCGTATAAATTTGATAATAATATAGAGGACTAAAAGCGGCTCACCATTCCCGGAAAAGAATTGCAGATCACTGCCTCCCTCACGAGGAGAAGCTGGCGCTAATGACGTTGAATTAGGTTGACAGCAAGCAAATGATCGATAAACGGTTTACTAGGCTTGGAAGATTCCGCTGATGCCAAGGATTTACCACCAAAAGTAAGTAGGGTCAAAGCTAGACGTAGGACGACGATAGAAAACATGGTTTGCAATTTTTTCTCTGTGATTCGATCGACGAACGATGATACTGCGCAGCAGCCTGAACACTGTACGATATAACACTGTTCGACAGTGGTTGGTTGTAAGTGTGAGAAGGTGTAATCAACCGCGCGGCGGTTCTCAAGTAAGAGACAAAGGAGAAGAAGAATAAATCCAGGCTAGGGCTATGTTCACCTTATAAAACCGAAGTAACTCTTGTGAGCTGCATGATTATTGCTTGCATCGAGTCCTGGCTGCCCTTTGATGTCATAAATTAAACTTATTCCAAAACCAGCTGAACGATCTCTGGAACGAATAAACAGCAGTGCATGGTGCGTGGGTTTTGACAGAGTCTTTATATCATTCCAGTGATTCGTATTTGAGGCATAAGCGTATTGATACTCAAAAACATATATAGTACGACAAATCGCCTCTCCCAGGGTTTGGTAATCTTTAAAGAAGTCGAATAGGATGAGAGATTTTGCTACCCGGAGCTTACTCACACCGAATTATCATATAGCCCAAGCTTTAGGTGCTCCCGATCACTACGGCCGTGCAAGGTTTTCCGATTCACTCCATACATGGTAAATGAGCCACAATATGAACTCACAGATTCGAGAATCTTTCCGTTCATCGGCCGTGAGGCATGATTGTTAAACCTATCGTTGACCGTGAAGGGTCAGCTGATGTTATGCGTTTTGCGATTGCCGTAAATCAAAACACCAGATCGATCAGAATTCAATGCAGTCGTCCGAAACTGGAATAGCAGCACACCAATCACATTGCCCGTGTTGTTCATGAGATGGGATGTACACAAAAAAAAAAGATCATACGCTAATGCAGCTGGGAGGGAGGGTTGATATGACGCGATGACACAAACAGAACAAGCAGAGGAGAATGTCACGAATGCCCAAGGGACAAAAAGTAATGAGTACAGTATGTGAAATGAAGGAACGAGAAGAAAATCATTGGTCCCTCTTCTTTGTAATTTTTAGCAGCTCGACCTCGAATTTGAGAGTAGCATTTGCCGGTATTACTGGAGGGAAACCTCGCGATCCATATGCCTGAGCAGGGCGATCAAATGGGAGACAAAATTTCAGTAGAAGGGTATGGAAAACGAAGTTGACGAACATAATCAGGCGTGGCTATTAAAATAGCTTTTTGGCCCAAGGATAGTTGTGGAACGCCTAACAAGATAAGATTAGATACGGATGCTCATTGGGAACCGACACACACCCTCATCCCATCCTTTGATCACCTTCCCTACGCCAATCACTGTTTCAAACGGATGGCCACTGATATTGGAGATCAGGCAGTTCCGTACTTTCACGAATTGAACACGATTGCTCACCGGTCCCGGCTCGAGTCGAATTTCGTACCATCTGTAAGCAGTGTACCAACATAATGAATTAGGACTGTGTCTAGTATTAGGAAGTATTCAGCCAAATTATCCCTAACATGATAGAGAGATACAGACCGCCCTTCTCCGGAAAGGTCTTATTATCGCCATCCGAAAGAGATTCTACAGTTACACCCTGGAGATCAGTAAGTAGACAGGTTAGACGACACGTAAAAAAACACGGAAGGAAATACTCGCCATGATGCGACACTACGATAACGAGCGATTATCAAGGGAGGAAAGCAAAGTAGCGCTTGGATGGAGACACTTATACCTACGGAGACGTGCGGAGTGCGGATCTTGATCCGATAAGATCTGGCTGGCATTGGCCGGCGTTTGGCTTCGATCTATGTAACCCGAGCCAATTGACTCCTTTTTTACAATGGTTTGTATATCATCCTCTCCGTTATCGATATCGATGAACCGGATTTCTCTGATGTCAAGATGGCACTCTTGAACCTAATTGCTGGCACTTCAGTTTCTGATCCTGATCACAAGCCTCTCCGTCCCCGTTCGACGATAGTTCACAGATGAACGGCTGATTCAAAGACAGTAGTATGTGGATCATCGCATGACGACCTTGCCATCAATAATGGTCAGCCTTTTCCTTTAGTTTTAGACACGTAAATCGTACAAGGTCGGTCGGATCGATGGTAAGGAGATGATGATCGACATTTCACGTCATAACTGCTTGTTATTAGTGGAGCTCGGAACCTCGTCGTAGGCCCGGCATCAACTTGCCTACCAAGGAAGGTTCAAAGGTAGTTGGCAAGATAGGCCAGGAAGGGACAACAGAAGGGAACAAGAAAAGTAAAACTTGCGGAGGGTCAGAGCCTTTTATCATGCTGCAGATTGAAAGGATGGGCACATGAAAAGTTTAAATAGGATGAATATCTTGCTCCAACAAGGAGGTGCCGATCAATCGTGCGGCAACAAGCGGGTGGAGGGTAAAGGCTGTCACTTCAGTGATCAGAGGGAGCGCTCGAGAAAATTGGTGGCGCAGTGTAGCAGCCTGTAGGATCCTCAGTCAAAAAGGAATTCTAAGTGCCAGCGGCCATGCGTACAATTCTCACCCCGTTTTCTCCACTACGGGCTTCTTTAAGGAAGCACAGTTTTTCTAATTCATTCTATGCGCCGGCAAGTCGGCCGAAAGCATCTTGGCGACCAGTGTAGCGGACTATGGTACCGTGAGCGTTTTCCAGAAGGTATCATAGTCGGGTGGAACTTTGGACTCAGTCATCCGTGTTAAATGGGAGGTGCTTACTTCCACCAACATATGGAATGAAGACTGAAGAGGGAAAATGAATGAATCACTGACAAATGCATGCACTTGTAGCGGTGAATGTATCTATGATTCAGAGTATTTCCATATTTTTGTATAAGTTATAGCACCCGATCTTGCAAAAAACGTAAAATCGTAATCTATCTGAGGGTTATCAGAATAGTCTAGCCAAGCCTAAAATGGAGCCTTCTCAAGGTACCACTGTCACCTTCAGCGCTTGATGGTACTAACTGTATTGGTCTTCAAAGTGACGTGCACTCCTATCAGTCGGGATCAAACCATGCCACTTCGTACTACGGTCCTCGGATGGGAGGGAATGCCTACGAATGAACTCTACCTCGACAACGATAATGAGGGCCTTCATTTGGGCGCTTTTACGCCCGACTACAAAGATCCAATAGCAATTTGTTCAATACTCCCAGAACACTTTCCCGGAGTGCTCGATATCTCTCTTGCCAACACCGAACTGTCGTCGCCGTTGACTCATGCTAGGCTTCGCAAATTTGCTACGTATCCTTCCCATCGTCAGCTGGGAATCGGCTCTCTACTGTTAGAGAAGGCTTTTGCGGTGGCAAAAAGCCAGCTAAAGGCATCTCTGATATGGTGCGATGCGCGAACTTCTGTAGCAGAATGGTACATCAAACGAGGGATGATTCCATTTGGTGATAAATTCCTGGTCGGAACAATAGAGCATGTTCGCATGTATAAAATTCTTTCTGCGGTCGAAATCAACTAAGGAGGACATCATAGCTATTGATTATTGACACAAAGCCATACGCATTAGGCTACGATGTACAGAAAGGGAAAGCTCTGAGATGGCGTGTAAATTCCTAATCGTCAAGAGCGAAATTACCTCAGCGATTCCCGGAATTCCTGTTGGAGCCAGCTAGGTCGTACCCTCGCTCCAGTGGCTTAGCATCACTGTCGCGAAGATAAATCGGTGGGGGAAACTATTGTAGAATATTTCGCATATTCAAGACATTGCATCGTGCCAAGGTTTTACATACATGAAATCTTATGTATATCCAGGGCCCCTCCACTAAATTCCAGCCCCTCCAGTGACCTCCAAAGTATGGCCAGAAACATACGATGCGAGTGGTGAAGCAAGGCTGGGCGTATGATGAAATCAGAGTTCAAACGGAGAAGAGAGGGAAAGGGCGTACAAAAGAACAGAAGCAGCGGCCTCATCTGGCGCACCACCCCTTCTTAACGGAATGAAGGGATACGTATTCGGATCGGGCTCGACACTCTGAGGACGCTGTGCACCAGGCACGCCCAGTGCCACCTTCTTCCCGTCGATTTCAATGGTCACACCTGCCTCTTTCGAAGCGGTCAATCTACATGGTATAATTTCAGGTACGATAAGGACACCAGCTTTTGTGTCAGGGGGTAAACGTACCGAGTATGGATAAGTCCGAATGCAACCGTGTTGGCGCGTACGCCAAAAGGACCCCATTCTTTGGCAATTGTTTTTGTCAGGCCTAAGACGGCAGATTTTGCGGCGGCATAGTTTGCCTGGCCGACGTTGCCGTGTAGGCCGGATGTGGAGGAGACGTTGACGATGGAGCGGTTTTCGCGAGCTTCTGGCTAATGGGTCGGATTTGAAACATGAGAATGTCAGCTGAATATAAGAAAGAACAAATGCAGACCTTAACACGGAAGTAGGGCGCTGCTTGGCGAATGAGCCGGAACGGTGCGCGGACGTGAATCTTCATGATTATATCAAATGCATCGTCAGGTGTAGTATGGAGCATTTTGTCAAATGTGAACCCGGCTGGGTTAGGAGGTTCGACAATCAGCTAGGTGCATGGACATGAGATGTTTGGAGCAAGACACAAACCGTTGTTAATTATGTGATTGATTTTTCCATATTTCCTGTTCTATTGATGTATGGAATGGACAAGGGTCGATAAGATGGAACGTACTGGACAGCAGCATCAACGATCTTCTTGGGAAAGTCGTCTGCGCCGACATCCCCCGCAACACCAATAGCGTCGCCTCCAGCGGTCTTGACTTCGTCAACCACGGTAGAAAGCCGTTTCTCGTCAATGCTGTGTGGTAGAATAAACTTTAACATCTCCATAAAACATATCAGCGGAACATACTCGCTGAGGACAACCTTAGCTCCTTCCTTAGCAAAGAGCAACGCTATGCTTCGGCCAATACCCTGTAAAGCACATAGTTTCTTTGAGCACCTGCGCATAGCACTGCTGGATACCATCGCCATTAACGCGAGAGTTACACACCTGACCAGCACCTAGGCTCAGTCTCGTAAGTAAAAGGATGTGCGTCCAAAAGTGTCATGCACTTGCTCACCAGTGACGATTGCTACCTCACCAGCTAACAACCCTCTACCATGTGTGTTACTTAGATGTCCAGAAACTTGAGCGAGCCTGCTGGTCATGACTGGAGTTCGCAAAGCGTTGGAGTGTGGTTTGACCAGATCTAAGGGTGAATGTGAAGTCCGGTTCGGGTATCTTAGATTGCCGGTGAGCGTGGGACTGGATCGAGTATGACAACTTCCAAATGTTGTGATGACGATGAGAACAATTCTGTGGCGGACAATTGTTTAAAAATTTGTTCGAAATACTTCCAGCTGGACTTTTTTGACGCAACTACTGTAAATTAAATTCCAGTCTCGTCGTCTGATCTGTCGTTCTATGACTTTCCGAACTTGGGTTCGGCGAAGACCTTGCATAATTCATCGTTTCAACCTTCGACTCGCGACCGGTGAAAATCTCGAAGAAGACAATGTGCCTGATTGCATAGGAGGTTCAAGAAACAGCCTAAGGGGCATAAAAACTCTGTTTAATGAATGGTAAATCCATGCACGTCGGTAAAATTATTGACACTAACACTAAAGGCTGTTTCGCGACGCTGTTTACGAGATGGACCCGCATACACTTTGTAAGGTTTCCAGAAGTTCATGTTGGCAGTTGGACGTCTAGTGGCTCCACTCTTTCCAACCTTGTGTTTACACTGGAGCATTCTACACCATCGTCGCTCCAGTTTCGTTCGGGATCTACGTTTGCAGCGCCACAAGATACAGTAGACGAGACGAGACGAGACTATTCTTACACGCAGCTTATCTACTGTGATCTGCGTCTTGACGCAACTCCTTCTTGCTAGTCGTTGGAGTCTGCCATATCTCTGAGTTTGCACCTCCCGCCCAGCATGCTCAGAGGGCTAAACGGCATTATTGTACTCATTGGCGTCGTGTTCGGTTTTTCCAGCATCTTATCACCAGTTTACGTATGCCAAGAATCTATGCCTGAAAAAACTACATCCATATAGAAATTGCATCGTAATAAATAAGCGAGTAAAGACATGAAGGCTACGTCACTCCACATATCAGAAGCCCTAGATTTCAACCGTCTTGTTGATCGTCACCATCGGGCCACCCTTTTTGCTATCTTGAGTTTTGATGGCTTGAGAGACAAATTGGACGCTCACTTGGTATTGAACCGCACCAAGACTGATATCACGCTCCTTTGAGCTGTAGCCAGTCCCACCAGATTGGGTACTAGAATTCATACCCGCACTGATGTAGGTCTCTTTCCTGAGCTTCTGTCGTCCATTCAACCTATGTTCGAAATGTGAGTTCACCTCGAGAATATGCATACTTTGTCCTTGGCTCACATGGCGACTAGATGAGATTGCAAGTTAGCTAGTATTTCATTTGATGCAAAAGGAAGCTCACAGAAAGTGTTAGCATACAGCCGTGTGACATTGACGTGGAAAGACAGCCTGTTGAGCACGGATTAAACGACCCTACTCTAGGATTGCGCTGACACTTTGAACTTACCAGATCAGTCGGGATTGATTGGCAAAGAAAAAAATGACGACCATAACTTGGATGAAGGTAAGGAGGAGGCCACGTTGAATGACAAAAGTTATCAAGGTCTTGATCATACTATCCGTTCTATCGTATTTATTAGTCTTTGACCGTAGCATTGGTAATGATCAAGGCTTACGACGAAATACCGCTGCGTGCACTTTCCAAGTACATAACCAAACCAATAGTGGCAACAATATCGGCCAGAGCAGCCGAGGATTTGGTCATGCCGGCGAATATCTGTATATCTCGTGAGTATGTAACGTTTTCAAGCATGGAAGCTGCTAACGTTAAACCTGCGGCTTCGATTTGCAAGGATGTTGTGCTTGTCAGTGATCATAACCGCAGAGCATCCTGAGGATCGTCACTGGTAAGAGCCAGGGGCCAGACATAGCGGACGACACTAACCTATTCCAGTGACTGATGTGATATACTATGAATCAACGAACAGGAGGGAATTTGTGTTTTCTCTCACCAAAAGAAAAGATGGCCAAAACAATCTAGGGACAAGATCAATATCACAATCCAGAAACAGTACGCTTCCGCTTACGATGATACCAGGAACAATGTGCTTGGACATCTTTCGTTTGCTCGAGACTAAATTTATGTCAGTCGTTGGGCTTAAGGATATCCATCACGTCGACTGACCGCTGTGAATTTGCCAGACGAAGTACATGTGAGACCTAAGTTGTCACACCGGTCAGCAAAACAGGGGAAGGTGTTAAAGAAGATTACACAAACAGGAACGCGATACAAGTGGCAAGTGCGCATTCCGAGGATAGCACAGGAGTCAAAGTTCCGAAAGGCAGAAGAGATCCGTAGTTGGGAATCTTCATCAAAGTGAGAGGGGGTATGCTAAACATTTTATGCACCCACCAAGTATTTGTAGACACTTTCAGCCACCATTACGGTAGATGCAACATCTAGACAACTGAGTGAAGGAGTGAGTACCATCTCGAGTCCGTGAAAATAACCTGTTTAATTTACCACATAAGAACTGCCTATGTGCCCCGTTAAAAATTGCAAGCAACTGTCTACGTGCCAGACACTAACCGTCAACTGGAGCATCCAGTGGTCTTTACTCGGAAAATAAATATATGCCTGAACGATAGTAATTCCAGAAAGGCTATTGAAAATCAGCGTTCAAAATGCGTTTCGACGAGACAATGCGAATTGCCTACATCATTGATACAATCGTCCCTGCATAATTGAGCGACGCGGGTCAACATCGTTGATCGAATGAAGAGGCCAGAAGAATTTCCTACCCCAGTATATAGGAGCAAAGATTGCACCAATGTCGATTCCCTCATAGGTTGTCAAATCTGGAACGGCGGAGGCCATCGTTATGCACGGTACAAATCAATTTTTTGCTGTGTGTATAAGAGGAAAGGAGGTAAGGGAATGCACCTACATATCCAAAGAGCGGGTTATATTGACACCCTGGGCTACGTCAAACTTCCATTCCAGTCAGTGAAGCACTAGCAACAGCTCCATGCAGTATCTGTGGATCAAAGACGAGGTCAAAAATGTCGGTGTCACTGCCTGGATGGGCACATGGCTGTGTGTGTCACATATAAGGGACATCAGTCGCGTCTTGAACGGGGTTATCAAACCTTGAGTTGAAACGTCCTTAAACCAATCACACGCGCGGCGCGTTGCGTCTTGCTCACAGCGTGCAATGCCTAATTACTTGCAACAATACCCATATGCAGAAATCATGTCAACACTGATGTCGTGCATTGCCGATGATATACGTTATGTATACCCTCGATTGCATACATTCGAGGGTCAAGGTACAATCAGCTGACGCTATGAAGTAAGATCAAGACTGCGAAGACATGATGGAATGCAATAGCAGGTCAGTGAAAACGACGTATGTTTTCTGATTGCGCGCGCACACGTCGCAATAGTTATAGATGGTTCAAAGGGTCGTTCATGATGAATGAGTGTTAGATATGGATTTCACGGCTAAATGCGTAAAAGTTACACAGCCAGGGTCCGTTGGTGATCGTGAGCAATCCGATCAATCCGAATGATGACAGCTTTGGCTAGTTATAATTATGGGAATCCATGAAATGTACTCATAAGGGTGTAGTGCCATTGAAGGCAAGACTCAATTGTAACTTGGTTGCACATCAGCCAACGTCTACCATACAATATGGTTAAAATAGTATTGTGCTCCCGTCAATGGCATGGGTTTTACCACCAAGTTGTCGGTTACATTTAGACTCCCAGCAGGCGTCCAGCTGTCAGATCTAATCCATTGCCTTCGGAATCCTTTTACTCTGCTCGGCAACCCGCGAAAGTTACGTGATAATGGCATGGTCGTATCGAGACCCGGCTTTTCCTTTTCGAGTGGTTGATTGTTGCATCCATAGATAAGAAAGTACATCTCAGCATTTCAAAACACGGACTATCCAGATAAGTGTACGAGAACAAGAGAGAGGTACTGTACTTCAGCGTCAGCACAAACAACTAGGGTAATGCTATCTTGGTATAAGGCGATGAAAAGAACTTGGGGGGTGCATAGAGCGTACATCAAGAACGACGGGTGATAGTGAGGATGTGCACAGTGAGCATGCACATCACGGCTCAATGTTAATCCCACGGGTAAAGGCGATCGATGTTAACAGAAGATCAAGGGCGCCGTATGTCGTACGTGTGTCTGAACTCGAAGTGAAGACTTGCCAATGTGGTGATGCATAGCCGTAGAAGAGATGGTGATCCCGAACGGTTACTGGATGCTGACATTGGTTCTGCCGTGACTGTAGTCGTAGAGCGTGAGTAGCCTCTATAATTAATCTTCTGGATCGTACACACCGGAACGCCTTGCAGACACATCCAGTAATCACATTCGCAGGAATGTCTTCTATGTCCCCCCTCGACACTTGTCTATCCAATGTCTGACTCCTGAGTCTGTTATGCCTAAGACTTATTCTTCTTTTTCAAGGTACTAACACTTTCCAAATAATCTCTTTTTGGGCTATGTCGAGGCCGAGACTTTTGTGTCGTTTTCAGCAATACTGCACAATCAACTCGAAATGTGTATCACAGTTTTCAGGACACAAACGGCTGATTAAATCGCGACTAGAAAGGAGACAGATTTTTGAGTTATGCCATGAAAGCGTTATTAGGTTTAATAAGCCAGGCGATGACTTCTGCCAGTGACTTCGGTAGTTAAAATCTCGAGTGTCGCTTTCGCTCCCACAAAGAACAAGCTCGGAATGTTCGGACTCGTGAGATAGCAGCCTAAGAAAACTTTGATGACCACTTGAAGATCTTCTGTTCTCGCCTCGAACTCTCGGCGCATTTCAACGTCCGTGAAGGAAGGAGAGAGATAGAAATTCGTATTGGGTTGAGCTCCTTCCGCCGTACACAATAGTCACAAATGGAACTAAAGAGGCTACGGGCCATCCGGCCGAACTGACTGGATTAATGGTAGCCTACACTCAGTAAAATACCAGGGCGCGGATTTCGATCGATTCACGTAATGGGGCGCCTTTAGGAGTAGTCGGATCAACGAAGGCGCTGTGTCCGTTGAAGGTACAGATGTCATCTTTCTTTAATGAATCATAGCTAGAGACAGCAATCAGAAAGGGGCAAATTTCAACTTTTTGGGGGCCAGAGCGCTGGTAGGCATACCATTTGAAGACCACGACCTCTTCAGGAGTCATACCACGTAGATAGAACCACTTGTGATCAGGGTGATGCATCACGCCGTAGGTCTCTCCAGGCCCACCAGGGAATTTGAGAGTCATGGGCATCAGGTCTCTTTCTGGAATGACGCTGCTTGTGTCAATGAGGCCCAGCGGCCAGTCATATGCCGCATTACGAATAGGTCTCCAGATATTCATGATCTGGAAACGCCCCTTGAGTAGTTCTGCGGCCTCGGTCTCAGGGAGATGGCGATAACAGCGGGCGGTAGCAGATTTAGCGGTCTGGTCTACATGGACGTTAGCGACTGGTTGGCGCTTGTCCGGACCCTCTTCAGTAATACCGGGGATGTGACGCCGGACGGCTAAAGATAGGGTAGATAAGCACAATTGCACATGCCAAGTCATTCGGAAAAACTTTTGCTCACTGTGATCAAAGATGTACACTTTGGTAGCGCCGTAGAGACCCTTGATCAAGTCTACGCATTCTCCGTAATACTTGGTGGTAATAACTTCTTCGCTATCAAAATCTTCGGCTGGGCAGACCGATTTATGTCTGTAGTATTGAAAACCGGCAATGTCGAGCTTCTTGGTGTCTTCTTTCCCTCGCAAGTTGTACACGGGAACAACTTTGGTATCACGAATGTAGTTACAGTCCGTCCTATCGTTGATATTTTTGTAGGCCCGTGCGCCATCAGGAGGGGGAAGATAGTAATTGAAGGAACCTTCCGTAGAGTAAGGTTCTTCTTTGAGAGAATCAACCTGCATGGTGAATAAAATGTGACGAATAGAATGTCAGTACCATGGTGCTCATATACGGAGAAATTCCATGCTCATCGGGTATCCAACTATAGCTCCCCCAATACTACTGAAAGGAATAACTGGATAACAGTGGGTGCTATAACGTCAAGCTAAAAAAAGTATGTCAAAGTCACGTGTAATAGTGTGCTCCCGAGGTCCGACGACCACGGTTCCATTCCGTGACATTCGATCGAAATTCGCATGCGCGCATCATCAGAAATTGTAAAAATATAAACTCTTCGCTTGACAACAGCTCTGCTTGCTTTCGGATGAACCCCCTCTTTCAGGACATCAAGGCACTGTTCTCAATGGAACTTGTTTCGGGCGCATTCAATGCTAGCGCTGCCAACTCTGTGTCCATCATGCTATCATCATTATAGCTATCCGACGTGGGCCGTTCCGACTGTAATCTTTGATGGGGTCTGTACATTTTGAAATTGAGCGCAGTAGTAAGAAATCAATCTACCTCATGGATGCATTCGGAATCCTACTTCCGACAAAAAAGATCAAAATGGAGAGCTTCTCAAGAAAAGCAGTTCATTTTCATTCCTTAAGCGGCTTTTTCGCTTATGGCTTCCGTCACGACCTCGACCCAGCATACTGCTGCATCGTCCGCTACCAACTTGGACGTCGCTTCCGCCAGCTCTCCCAGCCTCAAGGACCCTGCTGACGTCGAAAAATCTGGGGGCCTGGAAACGAATGTGGCTGTACAGCAACCTGACGGTGGCTTGCAGGGCTGGCTTTGCGTGGTTGGAGCGTAAGCCTTCAGCCTAAACCCCTATTGTGTTCCTAGACTCAGTTTCTCCAGCTGGCTTGTTCAATTTACAACCTGGGGGTACGTACTTTACTGCTTTTGGCCAGTCTTCAGCCACTGACCAGGCACAGAAATCTCTATTCATACGGAGTCTACCAGGTTAGTTCTGTGTGCATATTTCATCCTGTGGTGGGATATGGTAATAGTCATATCCCACCCGTTCAATCTTATATTGCGGAATAAGAGTATAAATGCTCACACTGCCATAGGATTATTACACGCGAATTTATTTAGATCATTACAGTGTCAGCACAATCTCGTGCGTAGTCTACTGGAAAATTCCCCAACTGCTCATTGTTTGAATACCCCTCTGTCAGATGGATCGGTAGTTTCCAGTACATGATGCCATATGTTACGAGTCTGCTGGCGGGTGCTGCTTTCGATGCTGGTTATTTCCGTCTTGTTATGACTGTTGGATCATCCATCTTCGTGCTCTGGTCAGTTGATAGTCCTAGACTTTACTATGAGAGATTAAATGATCTGTTCCAACAGCATTTTCATGCTTTCGTTAATCCAGCCTCAGGGATACTATCAAGTAAATTTCTTTTTTGGTAGTCGAGGAACCCGGTTGATTGACACTGATTTTCAAAGGCTTTCCTTGCCCAGGCAGTTGGCTTGGGGCTAGGTGTTGGTATGACATTCATACCCGCGACCACCGCTGCGGTGAAACACTTTCCGAACCGACGACCGCTGGCTTCTGGTGTTGCGCTGAGCGGCGCAGCTGCCGGGTCTATCATATTTCCTATCAGTGAGTACTTGGTATATCTATTTCAATTGTTTAATCCTGATTTAAATTAAAGTGATGAAGTATGTCTCGAAATCTGCTGGAATTTGCATTCTCTGAGTGTTTTACCTTAGCCAACTTATACCAAAAGTCGGATTTGGTTCTGCCGTACGAGCGACAGCATATGTCTCTTTGGGCTGTATTGTCTCAGGCAATCTTTTGATGAGGCCGCCCAAGCAAGCACCATCCACCACACCAGCTCCCAAAAAGCAACTTTTACCAAAGTTCTCGGATATGTATCGGTATCTCCAGGATGCGCCATATCTGTGTTC
>JABCKL010000009.1:45109-107231 GCA_018851305.1 Calocybe cyanea
GCGCCTTCAAAATCGGCTATGATATCGCTGATAGCTTCGATACCTACCGAGACCTATGGGATAATGAGAGTCAAATTTCACCCCAAACCAAGAGGGGGAAGTAAAACAGACCCTGATCAGATCGTTAGATATCCCCGCCGCACTTTGCTCCTCGGCGGTATTTTGCATGTGGGTGGTAGCGGAGGGTCGGATAATAAGGGTCTTTGCATCTCCTAAAAAAACCAGTTCCTATCAAAAACGCGGACAGAAAACGTCGTCTCTTACCCAGGTTCGCGAGGTGGCTGCAGAGCCTTAAGCGATCTACCACAAAGTCTGCCGCCTTAGACCCGCCTCTTAACGCAAAGCTCACTACGCCACCCCAGGCATTTGGTCGAAGGTATTTCTTGGCTTGCTGATGGCACATGTGTGATTCGAGGCCGAGGTATGACGTAGAAGCAACTTTAGGATGTTGATCCAGCCATCTAATGCCGCAGAAAATCAAATTCGAGCGATTGTCTCCCCCCTTCAAGATAAGAGTACGTACCGCGCTAGAGCGAAAGCATTGTCACAGTGTCGCTTTGCGCGTAACTCCAGAGTCTGCAGGCCTCCAAGGATTAGAAAGGCCGAAACAGGGCTAAGGTATGGACCTATTTCTCTCATGGTCTTGAACCAAGGCCTGAAATCAAAGGGTATTCACATACAATACTCATGCGCCTACCTGATTTCTGACCTTTGCAATAAAGGCTGATGATTTCCAAGGTAGACATAGATTATCGGTTTCTCCATACTTGCCTTGACCGATGCCCGGGCAAAACTGAGGAAAGTTCCCGGATCTTTCCCAGTCGAAGTTGCCTGTATGATGCCACTCAGCGATCGAACGACAAAACGATGGCATATGCCAAAACTACCAGAATCAACGACCATGCCACCCAAGGTGGTCCCATGACCGCCAACCCATTTTGTGATGCTTTGGACTAGAGCATAGCATGTTATTTTCCGACAAGACTCCGAGAAAAAGGATGCTTACCCACGATATCAGCGCCGTGAGCTATTGGCTGTATCAGATATCCTGTTCAAGAGAGCGTTAATATTCGTCATAAGATCGTCGTTTCGAGATCCCAACCTCCCATTCCTAACGTATTGTCAACTATGAGAGGTATTTCATGCCTATGTGCAATCTGATGACACTTTAAAAGACTACGATATATATGTCGTTTTCTTACTTCAGAGAGCTCTTTAATCGGATTCACAACGGATCTTGGATTTGCGATGCTTTCAATGTAGATGGCCCGAGTTTTTTCATCTATTGCAGTTTCGAAGGCCGTTGGATCAAGGGAATCAATAAATCGAACAGTAATCCCGATTCTTCTGAAGGTAACTTCTCAGAAGAATCAGTGGCTGAGGTAGACTTGCCAAAAGAGTCGCGATTTACCGCCCAGTTGAGTGATCGTCTGAATCTGAGTAATTAGTTTCAATAGATAGGAGTAGCCCAGAAGATTACTGACTCCTCCATACAGGTGAGAGCTAGCCGGCCCATAGAGGTAAGTATGGTGTCAAGTTGTGTATAAGATGATGCACTTACCTTGCTACAATGTTGTGACCGGCGCTTACGAGCGATAACACGGTGATCATTTGAGCAGCTTGACCTGAAGCCGTGCCGACGGCCGCGATGCCACCTTCGAGTCTGGCTATGCGCTTCTCCAGCTCATCCTTGTGATGAGAAGAAGTTAGCTTTGATCGGCTGGCTAAAACTCTTGGTTTAATTTACCGTTGTCGATTCAGATATTCCAAATGGCTCTGGTGTTCTGTTGTCATACGTCAGACCGTGGATGCTAAGCTATACGAAACACTTCTTACTTCCATAACCGCGAGTCCATCATATTCTGGTAACATTAGTTACATTAATTAAAGTCATGTCGAGTTTGGACATCCAGCAGCTTCCTACCTCCGCAAGGCGATCATGAGCATGGGATACCTCGTGATCCCTAAAGACCCTGGTGAGGCTGGACTCCACAAGATGAAGAATGGCAGGTGTGCCCTTACAAACGCATGGCGCAGGAAACGGTAGCAAATAGTGCGGGCCAACGATGGGGTCTCTCGGTAAAGACTGATTGACAAGGCTAGAAGCAGGACGATACTTTGCAGGGAAAAGCTAGGACTGGAGAGAACTTTTCTTGAACTGAGGCTCTATTTTCAAGGATAGTGTCTCATTAAAATACGGGTCCGCCCAAGCATAGAATAAAGTGTAGTCCGCCAACCCCGGCAGTACCGTCTGGGAGAAAATATGCGACCATGGTTATGGGGAAATGCCATTAGGAGCTCAGAGTTCCGTGTCGAAACGGATATAATTAGCCAAATGCAACTTTTGGTTCTGTTCAAAGGTCATGCGTCAAAGAAGCTTCACATGAGTGTTCATCAGGATCTTCCAATCAGCATGCATACAATATATCAAGAAATCTCAACTTTGGTGGACATGGATTGTTCATCATGATTCTTGTCAAGCTCAGTGGCTCAGCACTTCCACTGTGCCTTGCCTTTTCTGATTCGAATAACATTTCTTCTTGCGGCTTCAACGGCAGTAGCTGAACTGGATCTCCTGAGAATACCGATCTTTGGACAAATTTATTTCAACTGTAGTGATCAAGCGATCGCTTTTGCTCCAAGTCAGGAACTCTGCAGTTCCGCACAAAATACTTATATGAAATAACCTCGACATAGATCCTGCAACATTTACATCTCTACCCGTCCGCACATTTTTGATTCTCCACAATGACAGACCAATTCTACAGGTATGTGTGGAAAGATCTACCAGAGATTTGAGCTGACTGAAGGTAGGACTCCTGAGTTTGAGACGCTTCAACTTCATGCCGGTCAAACCCCTGACCCCTCAACGAATGCTCGAGCTGTACCTATCTTCGCATCGACGAGCTATACGTTCAATAACTCTGAGGTTAACTGCCCTCCCCATCCATCGCCCTTTACATCAGCTGATTATCACGATAGCATGGTGCTGATCTTTTCGCTTTGAAGTAAGCAATTGGGACAGTCTTACCGCACACCCTCCATTTACTTTCACATTCAGAACGGGCGGTTTTATCTATTCACGCATCGGCAACCCTACTGTGGTAAGTCAAATCGCACATTCCATAACTCAGATTAAGGATCTCTTATCTCTTTGTAGGATGTCTTCGAGAAACGCATCACAGCCCTGGAGGGTGGTATCGCTGCTGTTGGAGCATCTTCAGGCCAATCGGCTCAAATGATGACTATTCTCAATATCGCTGGTACTGGCGACAACATTGTATCAACGTAGGTGCATCTCTCTACAGTCGTGTCCAAAGTGGCTTAGACGCGATCTGATAAGGTCATTCCTCTATGGCGGCGTAAGCATCTAAATATCCTCGATCAATGACTATACTCATCCGGCCTTTGCAAAGACCTTCAATCAATTTAAGGGTCGGTTGATAACCTGCACCGCACTCGATCGTGCTGATCTCTGGATGTGTAGTTACCTTCAAGAAGTTCGGGATCGGCGTCAAATTTGTCAAATCTGATGACATCGAAGGGTTTAAAAATGCTATCGATGAAAAGACAAAGGCAATCTATGTGGAGAGTATCGGCAACCCGAAATACAACTTTAGTCCAATCAGAAAACTTGCGGATGTAAGCGCTCAAGCCCGTCGCGTTTCACCCGTTCATTATTCTCCAGCTTGCTCATTCGAATGGCGTGCCTTTGATTGTCGACAACACGTTTGGCATGGGGGGTAAATACCATTTTTCTGCCCTTCTCGTCCAACACCTAACTGGCTTCAGGTTACATTGTTCGACCAATTGAACACGGCGCGGACATCGTTAGTGAGTTAGAACGATACTTCATCCCGGGTACCTCTCAACGTTCGTTCTCTTCAAGTTCATAGCGCAACCAAATGGATTGGTGGTCACGGTACAACAATTGGCGGAGTGGTGGTTGACTCTGGTGAGTTCCGTTGACGAGACGAGAGCGTGTCACGGACTAATATGCCTTAGGCAAATTTGACTGGAAAGCTTCTGGAAAATTCCCTGGCTTCACAGAGCCATCTGAGGGATACCATGGACTAGTTTTCGTTGACGCTTTTGGTCCTGCAGCATTCGCTGCTAAGCTTCGTACCGAGGTAAAATTCATTCTGATTGCTTTGGCATGCACTACTCATGAGTTTTCTAGCTACTTCGTGATCTCGGACCTGCAATGAATCCATTCGCTGCGTTCTTGTTCCTGCAAGGTCTAGAAACCTTGAGCTTGCGTGCTGAAAGACACTGCGAGAATGCCATGGCACTTGCCAAGTAAGCTGTCATCGTCAATCACGAATCTACGTATATGTAACCAATAAACTCTGACTCTAGATGGCTGGAAAATCATCCTAAAGTTACATGGGTCTCTTATCTTGGTCTTCCGAGTCACGAGTCACATGCTGTAGCCAAGGAATACGTTCGTCCGGGCTTGTACGGAAGCGTGCTCAACTTCGGAGTCAAGGGCGACCTCAACATCACACGACAGGTAGTGGACAACTTGAGACTCTCCAGTCATCTTGCAAATCTGGGTAGGTCTCCTTTTCACTGGTATTTGATATTTACTTAATATCGGGATGTCAGGCGACGCCAAGACGCTCGTTATTCATCCTGCTTCCACCACTCATCAGCAATCGTCCGAGCAAGAGCAACTCGATGCTGGTGTCACCCCAGATCTCATTCGGGTTCGTTTTTTGTTTCCCGTACTCGATTCTTGTGCCGAGAAGCTAACATAACAACAGGTTTCCGTTGGTATCGAGAACATAAAGGACATTATTGCAGATTTCGAAGCATCTCTTAACAGCATCCAGGTTTCATAATTCAAAGTGCTACTAAAATCGGCAGTTGAATATTACTTTAAGCAGGTGCAACGTAGCAATTTATAGGGCTTTTTGTAGAAAAATCATACTCCAAAACAGAGTACTTTTGCGTATCATTCTACATCGGCCAACTGAGAAGCAAATATGTGTGCTGATCCATAAAATCCTAAAAATTTGATATGAAGCGGAAATAAATTCATTGACGAAGATGACGAAGGACCATTTCAAAAACGATGGTCGCACTGACCTTCAGATGCACAGCCTCAACCAATAGCGAGACCAAGATTACAGGCTCGGGACTAGATGTAGATATGAGATCAGATATTAGCACATCAATTAGTTCATTGTTGACTCTGTAATGTTTTTTTGCGACCGTGTTTTCGAAAAGGACGGCCACCCACAATACGCAAGTTTACCTGCCCACCTTGCTATTTAATTTCATTTATATGATTATATTGTAAACGGGAGTTATAGCTTGTAAGGCTCCTTGGAAACGAACTTTGTACTAGTCAACTTCCGCCGATAAATATATGGTAGCATGGTAGACCATAAAAGGATTGGCTCAGGGTCGACATTTAATATCGGTTATACGAAGTAGTCCTTTTAGGAGCCTCAGACGCAAATCGAACCATCTCAATACTCTTCCGCCACCTCGACCTCGGACCTCCCACATCCCTCTCACACCACCCATATGTCGACGACTGTGACTGCTGCCGTCGTTGAAGATCTAGAGACATCATCAGCTTCAGTTTCGGAGTCTCTTACCTCGGACTTGGACGGGAGCAGTCGTGTAGTGCGATTCGACAATGAATGCACCCTGATCCCGGAAACTTCTAAGCGTTCAAAGGTTCTGAGAACGTATTCGTTGCCCTTGTGGAAAAGGAGACCGGCAGATTCTGAGTCGGAAGTCACTACACTACCGCCTCGTGGTTCTCTCAGCCCGGAAGAGACTCATGTGGTCGTCAAGGTTCCGATTCCTAGGTATGTTCATCTAGTTTTCAACTAGAAAAGCCATACAAATCTATCATTCTCAAATACTCAAGGTTTATATCTCGATCACCAACTAGAAGGAAAACTGACCTCACATCCTCACCTACTCCAAAGCCATTATCGCCGTGCCTTGTGAAACGAGATCCTTCAAGTTCACCTACCTTGACTCGCCCAAAGCCTATTCGCCGTACATCCCTACCCACTGCGACCTCACCCAAGCAAAAGGCTGATGCAGGTTTGACCGTACCCTTACGTCCATGTTGTGCCGACTGTATGCCTATAACCGAGGAAAGTGAGAAAGAGGGAGAGCAATGGCAGGAAAAGTTTTCAAGGGGTGCAAGGAGACGTCGAAGCGCTAGTTTAGACAATTTGGATAACTTCAGCCCTGCCGGATCTTGGTCGACCACTTCTGGTCATTCTGCAGCCTTTGCTGCTCTCGCTGCCAACCCACTTCAGGCAGATCTCGGTCCCATTTCTAATCCTCGGTATAGGAACTCCAAGTTCTCAATCACGGTCGACGAAGTGGACAAACGTCGCAAGTCACAAGAGTATACTGAAGAAGAGCTGAACCGGTTCCGAGTTCACTCACCTTCTCGTTCTCATCACTCTCCTGCTTCCGCTTCGTTGAACCCATTCTCACGCCGTACAACAGAAAATCACTCAGAATCGACCTCTAACTCTTTGCCAAGTCCCGCTTCATCGGAGTTGTCACCTCTCGAGATTCCACGCCGTCTGAAGTCTTCTCCTATTCAGGAAGAGGATGAGGACCAGTTGTTTCCACTTCCATCTCCTAGGAGAACACCTAACACGTCCCCATCACCTTCTGTCAACGTTTCTCCTGCCGCTAGCCCCAATGCGTCCACGACTTACCTTGTCAGCGTTGCTTCCGCCTCTAAAGACAATTTATTGTCCCTATCCAATGCCTCCAATGAAATGCTTGCCATCCCACTCCGCAGAAAAGTCAGCAATGGACGTATTACTCACACTGCTAGATCATCTGCTAAGCTTCAGCCCTCACCAAAGACCGTTATTAGCAACGAACAACCTATTGTACCGCCACCGCCTTCCACTCTAGAGACCCCAGAAACTTTACCAAAGGCACAACCTTCCATACCCGCCGACATACCCGCAGAGACACCCACCCCCACCTCCATCAAACCACTTTCTATATCTTTTTCCGCACGAGGCGATGCCCCAAGCATAGAAGAGACCTCCCCCTCTTCGATTTCAGCGTCCCCACGGACCTCTCAGGCAAAACCCATTGCAATCCCTTCCAACCGCTCGCGATCTACACCGTCGTCCTCCCCAACAAAAATGCGCCGGCCATCTTTCTCCTTACCCGCTATACGAGATGCCATCAAAGGTGCTAGTGCAGATGTTTTGAAGGGAGTTAGTTCTATGGGTGGAGGTGGAGGTATAGTCGGGTCTGTTTGAGAGACCCTCGCTTGCGTGTGATAGAGCTGTCCGCTCGCTCGATCATCCCTTATATCTGCCCAAATATCGACGCGTAATCACCGGCCTCGTTCTGCCTACAAACCATACACATACTTCAAGATTCATGCAGTATACCGGTCTCGGGATCGTGCACGTGTCGTAATACCCCAACCGCACGTCTAGGCAATGTGGCAAGCGAAACCGCCTCTGCTCAAATTGTAAACCTGTGAAACTACGTTTTCGTTACTATCATCTACCTGGCGCGCTTACTCGCTTTCCTGACCCAAACCACCTTCTCACAAGTACTCGTTGAGACTAACGACTCATCCTGTCACGACTATATACCGCCCGCCCGAAGAATAAAAGGAATCACCCGTTCTTCTCGATCACTTCCAAAACTTTCGCCAATCGGCATCCATCCGCTCTGTCGCTCTCTACATGCTCGCCCTATTCGCTGTCATATTATGGTTTTTCGATCTGTTGCACGAGTTATAACCCAATAATGTTTTCGCCACATCTAGCTTTTCTTTCATGGTCGTTCATAGTTATCATCTTCGCGTTCTTGTTCTGCACTTAATTCTATCACTGTGACATACTCAATTTTCTTGCACAGGCAGATCTAGGACATACGCACAGCATTTATCAGAAAAGGCCGCGTTTTTCGTTGTCAAACATCCCGCATGATTGTGTGCAGTGACTCACTCCCTTATAAATGGCCGATATTGTGTATACCGATAGTTTGAAGCTGTCAGGGCCCGCGCTGGCCAAGATGATGCACCCCGTTCTGCTCTTCTCTAGTTCGACTGTCCAATATGCTAAATCTAAATCTGATCCTCATAAGGCCTTTCTGCTAGCTGTTTGTCTAGCGATATGCTCCTCTCGAGAAGGACTTGGCTTTGACAGGAAGCCTGCAACAGCAACTTTACTGTCTTGAGATCAAAGTGCGTTGAATTATCATAAGAGGAAATTACTGATCTATGTTAACTGAGGTGTAATTTGTTTTGATCCGTCGGGATCTGCGGTCGAATCTGACATTTCTTGGTTCGCGAGCTGAGTAAATTTCAAAGCTGTTGAACTTGGATGGCGTAAGTTTGACATGATGCTTTCTGGCTTCAGTAGTTCTTGCTGCGCAGTAGCGACTTATTAAGAAGGCATAGATGAATTCTTTAATACAATCCAATGTTAGTCTAACCACGCCTCAGAGCATCTAATCTAGCCTGCAACGCATCCTCGTCTGTCATGTTGGCTTCACGTTGTGGATCTACATGACCATAGCTGTCGTCCAATTTTGCGGTCTGTCCTAGAGATTCGCCTAACGCAACGGGCTGGCGATCTACGAGTGGCGAAGGTGTGAGGGTGATCCCAGTTGGCACGTCAGTCAGCTTGACAGAATTAGTATTATAGCAAGGAGCATTTAAAAGATAATGCCCTACTTGTTGTGACAGACTGACGCCTATTTCATCCAAAACTTCTTTCAAAATCTTATCACCCTCCTCTTCCTCGTCCTCTTCCTCATCCATCACTTCGTCGACTGCATCTGACATCATGCTCTCCTTCATGTCCATCATTGAGCTTTCCTTCTCAAATTCATTCATAATCTTCTGTATTGCCGGCAAGTTCAGACCTCGGTTCATTGACGCCATAGCCTTCGGGGAGTCAGATGTCGAGAAATACTAATCAGGTCCCGATGTGTACACACCCGGCTTGCCCCCCGCATTGCATCAGCCATCTGCTGATTACTGCGTAGGGTTTGTATTCTCAATTCAACAGCTTGAAGCTGAGTTCGCATTTGGTAAAATTTATGTACGTAGCGCCTGGTCCTCACAAGGTCCTTTGCCATGACTTTACAGGCGTTCTACCAAGAGCTGAGTCAATCTTTGCTCGAGAAACGGCAAATTTTACCGACTAGCTGACCAGCCTTAGCGCTTTTCTTGATATCAGCAATCAGTTTCTTCTCGCTCTGCTCAAGTTTCCCCCGTTCTCGGTCGAGCTCATTCTGAGCCTTTTTAAGAGAACGCTGGTGTTGGCGTAGGCGTTCTGCAGGAGTCACAGTTCGACCGAAGAGAGTCTCCTAAGAAGAATCAAGAAGATTGAATCGCAGGGCAAGGAGGACATACAATGATATTCATGGGTGATATAAGTTACTTGTATGGTGACGAAGAAGGTACCCCTCTAAGTAATTATAAATAAATAAATAAATAATTCATTTATACCCCCATGTCTGATGCAAAACCCCTGCTTGAAGTCGGCTCACGGTGCTCTCACGACAATTGTTACGAGCTCGACTTCCTACCCATCGTCTGTCAATGTAAAAAAACCTTCTGCTCGCAGCATATCTTGCCAGATGCTCATGGATGTTCGTATGGAACTACCCCTAACAACCTTCCAAACCATCACAGTGACCTACGCCGTTGTGGTCTCCCTGCCTGTTCCCAGCTAAGTCTCAACCCCTCATCCATTGACGAAGACCCAACATGTAAAGGGTGCAATAAATCCTTTTGTGCTGCGTGATTCTTTACGTGATATGTTGCATTGCTCACGGCCTGATCTACCGTTCCGTAGTCATCGTCATCAATCCTCACATTCCTGCGCCGCTCCGCAAGCTCATATACATCAGAAAACAGAATCAGCAAGAGCTCTGCTAGCGAAGAATTTTCCCGCGACTTCGAACATAAAAAGATCCCACCAGCATATGAATCTGCGCACTGATCCTGCCAAGCTCACTCAACACCGCAATGTTGAACTTATCAAAATGCGCCAGCGTGCTACCGCCGGAATTCCGCCCCGCGGATCGTCTACAACTCCTATAAACCAGCGCTTACATGTTCGAATCATGCTCGACGGCGAAAATGAGAAGGTTTTCTGGTTCGCCAAGGTTCGTCCCGCTACTAGCATCTTATTGGGAGTTTATCAAAAGGGGCAGTCAACCATCACCGGGAAAGTTCTCGATGCTCTTGCTAATCATACTAAATTGGTCTTGTCTAACGGCTCCGTACGTGATTGTTGCATTCGTGGCTACTGTATCTTGAACGAACATTAGCGTCTTCAGCTTTGCAAACCTCTAGCGAACGGCGACAATCAAGTTTTACTCAATGACAGACAGATCGCCGACCAAGTGGAGGATGGAGACTTGCTTGTCGTCACCCATGGCCCTCACTAACCATACAAGATTACGAGTGCAACTTTCAAATCAAGCAAAACCCTGAGGACGGTATCAACCAGCATAAATATACTTCAGATAAGCAAATCCAAGAACACATGTACTGAGCTATTTACATCGCAGAAACCACTATGCACATGATCATGAATAGCCGCCTGCACCGGATGCCTGAGGCCGTGTTTCACAACGTGACGCTAGCTTCAACAAAAGAAAACATATGCTAAGCCTGTCAGTCGACTGCGATCTTCTTGGCAAGAAGCAGTCTCGTAACTCGTTTAAAATTTACACAAAGGCACATCAGGAACTATGATGATTTCTCAGCTCGTTGACTTGCGCCTGACTCATATCATGACATCCTATATAGAGCGAAAGGCGAAAGTTATATGCCTTCGTTCTTGGGTTGAAGCTATTATTTCTTTGACCAGTAACGAGTCCGTAGCTGGAAATCTCAGGCTTTGAAGCTATGGCCAGTTGGTGGCCTTTTTACCCCCAAAATTTACAAGCAAGCATTCACGTCCTAGGGTCTGAACAGACCCTTCCCTTGTCGCCAAGCCCGAGAAGTGGACCGGCGTTATTCACTCATCACGTCATCTACATTCTCTCAAAGTTATATCCTGACATCTGAGTCGGAGAAAACGTAGCTCCAATGGCTGTGGCTTAGGCACCGTCCTACAACGCTATAATCTTTACAGAGCTCTCTATGTACGCATTCACAATGACCACCTATATATGGTACGTACATCAGCTGGCCGTATAAATATAAGCATGGAATACCTATCATTTATACCTTCAGCTGCACTCACCTACGCTATGTTTTCAAAGCTTTTACTTGTACGCCACACAGCACTTACGCCATTGAGTCACATACATATAACACTCTTTCATAGATTCCCACTTTCTCGCTCTGTGTTGCAGGAGCTCTTGGCGCTATTTTTCCTTTTAGAACTCAAGCTGCTGTAGCCATCGTTCAAAGCCGCGTTGGCAATAACGATACTCGCATTTACTATCAACCTCCAGCCGGAACTATCACAGAGCTTTCTACCAACGGTACCTTTGATGTCGGGAGAATCAGAGGACCACCTTTCATCGTCGTTCCCGCAAATGAAGCTCTTCAGGGTACTCCCATTTCAGCAGTCGTTTTCGACAATTTTGTGGAGGCAAGATTTACCTTTATTCTTTTAAACCTTCTCGTTATTGTAGCTAACCATATGAGAATTTCTAGCTGCACGTCTTTTTTTTGTCTCCGGAAAGAATCCTTAGCGAATACCTCTGGACTCCGTTCACATCCTGGATTGGCGGTTCTAGGTGCCCTCAATGCGTCACTCACAAGGGTTTCAAGGTTGCACCAACACAAAATGCTTTGCCTGCAACGATTAATCCCATCACTGGCTTGATAGGTGTCGGATTCGTGGGCTCCTCGCTATCGGCTCCAGAAGTCCCAGAGAGGCTCAACGAAGCTGTGAGGACGCCTGATGGATGGATTCTAGCAACTCTTCAGGATGGTAACTGAGCTATACAAGCTTTAGTGGCGCCCTCGTAGAAATAAGCCCATATATCTAAGCTTGACATTAACCTACGGGCCTCATGTATTGTGTATTTTATGACAACGCTAAATGTCCTTCGGCATTACTTGAGTATCTGGTATTCTGCGACCTGTGTCTCCTTCCGTTCATGTACACCACTCTATTCGAAAATCAGCCTGTTTGTAGTTATAATGAGCAATCTCTTAGGCTAGTCAATTAACTCATGGTACGCAGCATTCCGTATCACATCCCTAAGAATAGAAAATTCAGCATTGCGAATTGGTTGCTGAGAATTTCGTCGGACGCGCCACGAGGTCGTTATCTATGTTTGATAATACTAGAAATTTAAACTCACGTTCGGACCGTATAGTCGGAAAAGTTTTAGCTTGATGATACTCAAGTGCCCGCTAATCAAGTGTTCGCGTTCAAGATCAGAGTGGGAGAGCCTTGTTAGGGACATCACGACCACACTCTGTAAGTGACCGCTTCATCGTCATCCCGGCCATCACTCCTTTGCACTCCTTTACGTCTCTAAGAGACCGGCCACCTCTAACCATAGTTCTCTAATGGCTAACAGTTTTTCTCTTATCACATAGCCGTTCGTCTGGTCGGCATGGACATGAATGACATCTCTTAGATTGGGAAAAATCTTGGAGATAAAGCTGGCGACCAAGCGAGGATTGTCTATGGGTGAGAAGGTCGCGTCGAGGTAAACCAGTTTAAGACATTGGCTATGTGATATAATTCGTGCAGGAATTTTATCCGCTCGTGCGTCGAAAGCAAGACAAAATGAGCGACAGTTTTGTGCAAAATATAGGAGGCATGCAATCGAGATGCCAACTTCGGTCGGCATTCTTTTTTGGACTAGCATACAAATAACACTCCCCGAGGAGGGGTAGTGCTTCTGTCAACTTTTTGAGGTCCTCGTCAACGATGTCATAGTCTTTCAAGTCATAGAACCTGACGTGAGTGAGTTTTTTGAAGTCGACTGCGAGTACCGAGAACAATTTATTTAATAGCGGGGTCATCGCGTAACCTCCTTCGCCGTCCATAATTTCGAGCTCCTGGAGTATATACGAGTAATTTTTGAGGGATAGAAGCAGTCTCAACCAGTCGTTCTCATGGGACGACTTGAGAAGATGGATCGCAAAAATTTGAAGACGACTGATAGTGGGGAAGGAATCAATGAACTGAATAGCATCAGACATCCGATTGAAACCAATGTCCATTTTCTTTTAGATCAGAAAAGGCTGGAGAATCCATGGTCGCGGGACGCAAGATCGATTGAATCAAACCTTCAAATAGAGGGGGAAAAAATCGAATCGAAGGTATTGCAGCGATTCTGACTTGGCAGACAGAGCTCGCACAAGATTAAATGTGCCTCGAGTGCACAGAAACCGGGAAAGATTCCGCCAGTTAGATAGCGCTGCGACAATCGCTTCTGGCTTCCGAATAGCAGATCGATGGAAGTGAGACCAGGGAATCGAGCGGAGAAACCTACCAGTGTTTAAGATGGAGACAGATTAATGATAGATGTCGAAAAAGAAGTCAAATTCTGTGCGCTAAACAACAAAGGGGATGTCGTAATCGCTTCGCAATCACCGTCAAGTGAGACACTCCTAAGATTAGGAAAAAGCGTTGTGCCCGAGAGGACGCGTTCTAACGTTTCCCAGATTTCTGGAGTCGGATGCCTCCTGCAATATTTTTTGCTAAAGTGTTCCATGCGACACCTACTAAAGTGTCGTGTCATAGATGCGTATCTCTTCATCGTCGCAATATCGGAAGGAGATATGGGACGGGAAAGTCGTTGCAGCGAAAATGTATCGATCGATATTCAAGAAAATGACCTTCACAAAGAGCTGTGTTTTGCACCTACAATTCCTGAGCTAAACGTTCTATGTTGAATGTGCCATATGTCCCTCCCTGTATATTATGTAGATGATATGTTTTCCCAAAGACTTTTGAGCGCCGGCTGTCGAAACTGTCGGCAGGTGAGGGCCAGGGCAAACAGCTGTCAGTAGCGTGTACCGTGGTCATAGGAGGCCTCAACGTCGTTGTTGTCATGGACCTGATCGCATACGAGTTGCACAATCTCTGGAACGCGTAGACAGTGGTGCATGCCGACAATCAAAAGAGCTTTGTTGACGCGTTGTTTGGTCTGGTCACTTTTGCTTCCATCTGCGCATTCCGGAGATCATTCGCCTCATTGGTGATGATGTCGAAGACTCTTATAGTACGGCCCGCAAATCACAATTATTAGCGATTGCCCTTACCTGTCGACAGTTTTAATAACCAGCACTCGCAAGTTTTTGGGAATCCATAGACACCCTAGCCCCCGTCATCAAATGTGCTGGAAGGGCCTTGTGGAAAGAACAACAGTCGCCCTCATCCAAAATCTTAGAGTTGGTGTGTCTAAAGTCACTATGAAGAGGTCGTCACAATTTGTTTGACCTGACAGCACTTGTCTCGTCCTATATATCCCTCTGACATGGTGACAATCAAGAAATATGCGTGTCTAGTGTGGCACTTTCGGAAGCCTAGTGTTTCGTCGCTGACGAATAGGAGCGATGTCACCGATGTCGCACCAGAGATTTGGAAAGCGCTGTAGGGAGCGATGTACTCTTCCCGAATTTACACAGCATCGGCTTTGCAAATGAGCGGATGATGGAGTTTTCTGCGCTGTTTGGTTCCCGAGGCCTGACTTCACCCGAGAAGTTGGTAGGCATTTCCGCTCGATGTGCGAATATCGTGTCCCTCCATCTGGCTCGACCTACAAAGACACTGGACATGCACCCAATTGTTGAGGCACTGTCTAACTGGCCACGCCTGTGTAGCTTTGTCTCAGATTTTGGTACACCTGAGATTCTACAAGCACTCTCCTACCATCCAAGATTACGACACATCCGATTTGATCAATTCACTCCCGAATTCCAGCAGCTCTTATCCCCAGAAGAGAAGAAACTTCCCGCTTTTTCTACACTGGAGGAAATTCAGATAACCTTCTCCTGGTGTTCCCAAGCTATCCGATTCACAGACACCCTGCCTACTATCGGTTATCCACAAAGCCTAACTGTCAATATCTCGAGTTTTGCGGAACTTTTTCAAGAGGAAGACTGGTTGAGGCTACTTCATTCAACCAAGAAATACTCCCGTTCCCTGGCAAAACTTACTATATCAGATTCCGCCCAATTGGAAGATCCGGACGGTACATGTCTATCCAGTTCTTGCTCTTTACACTCGCAGCCCACTTCATGGCACTCACCCACATCACGATTGCACACTCGACGGGGTGTGACACCAGCGAAAAGAGCGTTAAACGATTAACAAAAACCCCGCTTCTTGAGGTGTTTTGTCTGTACGATTGGGAAGAGGAGAGACCGCCCGTATACCGATTAACGATCGTATGTCTTGGGTATTTCGCACGGAAAACTGTCCCTTTTTATCACACCGCAGCCGATAGGACGTCTACATCGGGTTTAGCTAAAGCAGTAACAACTATGCGAACCTAAAACACACAGTTGTACTTTGTCCACCAAGAAAAGTGACGTCTGAAGAAAGTAAATTACATGATTCTATTCTGCATAACAGTAATGAATGTGCCTCACCTCCGGATCACATACTGGAATATAAAACCGACGATCCTTGACAAAACATGAGCTTGCTCGTCCACCAGTGGAGCAATTTCAAGCAACTCACGCCCACGGTATATAATTTATAGCCGTTGCAGGGGGGATGAGACTAGTGCCATTGAAGATAACAGGGCTACAGCATTTAGTATGTTATTTAGATCCATAAAAGTGGGCTTACAAGCTACGTTACGTGAGTTTAGTTATAGGGTAGATGTTATGCATGCGACGTACTTGATGTACCGTATAAAACTATTCGGCCACTTCTTACTCAACAACCATGGTACAATCGGAGCTATCCCGCCAGCAAGGAAAAAGAAAAGAAGGCCTGAATAGTAGCCACCTTATTGTCTAGTGTCGAAAGGAATGACCTTTTTACCCACCACTGCAAAAAATACCTGAGTAGATGCGAAAGAACAGCAACCTGAGCGCGTACTAGTATGTTTGCCCTTTCGAGAACTGTAAACCGGGACCAATGACGCCTAAGGATGTGGCGTGACCAAGTAAAACATCCCCATATCAGACACTTACTTACCCCACTAGGGACAGTGAATAGAAGGAATGAATGAACAAGCAAAAAACTCACTATGATGCTTGCAGTGCCGAATACTTCCGTACTTGGACAGACAAAGCTGTAAAGAGACCTTAGGACCGTCCAGCGACAAGGACGAACGGCTCATTATTACCCATCTCGTTGGTCAGGAGTGCACATCCCACTTAAACCATCGTAAGCGAAGATGGCGAGACTCAAGTGGGCATTCTTACTCAATGTTGGTAAACATCCATGCCTGCACACCTAGTTGGGTAGTTCCAGCAATCGCAGCCGCAAGGACCTAGGAGCAGTAGATCAGAAAGTTGTCAAGTTGCTCCATATAGCCGATGGAATTTTCACTTGACCAAAAAACATAATTCGAGGTGGGACTCGAGGGTAATATTAGTTGATAGAAATTCACTGAGTATGCGTCCTAACCTTTCATATAGTGGCCGAGCTTAAAATCTGAGGTGAAAGCCAGTGCTTGGGCCATTGTCTAAATGACGAAGTATGTTCATTGATGCTCCGGCAAAAAAGAAAAGACGACTGTACGATATAACCCCAAGTCTTGAATAGCATCATGGCGACAGGGCGGCCAGGGAGAGCATAACTGTAAGAGAATATGTGAATTTGGCATCTTCGCATTAGAATATGACCAACCCAATTACAAGCTCTGTAATGACGCTATCGGCGTTTGGTATGGATCAATGACAAACGAAAGAGTGTAAATGCATTACTTCAACCCGATTTGCTGATTGGTGATGGCCTGGATCATCCCAACAGGCCTCCACGATTCCCCATCCCTGCGTACTGTGTCGAATGCAGAGTGTTGAAGAGAGCGCAATTGACCAGGTTAAGGGGCCAGATCATTGAGGGTGGCGCTACGAGGAAGCGACGCGCCACTCCACCAATGGAAAATCCTATAAGCTGGGTAGACATCACGACAAACCATTGGTCTATGGACTTTAAGCCATCCCGTGTCATATGTTAATGAAACTGTGACGCACAGCTGAAGTTATAAATCTGATTATAATAGACCCTTTGTACTGCAATGATGTCAGTGGCATACGCTGACTGATAGCCTACGGTCGCCTAAAAATTTCTCGGAATCAACGGTTTGAATTGGACTGGTATACGAATAACACGAACCATAATCTATGTTTGAGGTTGCTACATCAGTATAACTGCTGAAAAATATGAAAAGAAAATGCGCGCACTGTGACCAGGACATGTTCTTTCACCGTGAATGGGCCAGGATTTATAGAAATGCCAAAAATTGACCAATTAGGGAACCATGCTGCCGCAGCTCGACCGATAGGGAATGAAAGAAGCTGGGCCACGATTCCAGTAATAGTCACGGAAGGAAAGCGGAAAAAGAAAAATTGGTTAACACCAGGGATAATCATAGCCCACATGACTCCAATGACCCATGCGCGAAGAGTCGATACAGGCATGTCAGGATCGTCAGTGTTGGCTACTGCTGATCTAACTTCGGGATATGGGCTATCATCTTCGAAAACCAAATTATTTTTGTCAATATTTGGATCCTCGAACTCGGCGCCAGTGAGTACCTGGTATGACAAAAGTGTAAATAACACGAAAAAACATTCAGAAAATGTAAATGTGTACAGCTATCTCTGCTTCTGCAGGTCATGATAAATCTATCATTATCGCGACCTTGAAACAAGACAGGAGTTTGACATACCATCAACATTTTTAGCGATAGATTCATCTGCAAATTTCTCGTCGGACAATTGACTCGGTCGCCGCTCTTGACTTAGAGCATAATGAGATACTGGGTCAGCCATCGTGGAATGCACAAGCAGCCAGAGAGATAGGCCAAACCGTAATCCTTTTAAGACCTGTCCTCGGTTCACAGCTGAAAATATCTTTGTGCATAACGTGGACGTGAAGCACATGGTAAGGAGCCAGTTGGGTTGCCGGACTCCCACAGGGTAACATGATTTACGTTTCGGAAGATGTAGAGGCATGGAGTATAGATTTATTCTTAGGCAAGAAGTTTACGATAGCGCATACTCAGCTTTCGAGTAACTTGAATGCCGATAATCAGTCCAAGGAGCAAAGTTTTGGCAGTCTGTCCGTGATTGCGGAGTCTCGCCAAGGGGCTGAAGAACTGAACTCTCCTGTGCAGGGGGTTCCCAGACAGATCTTTTCCTCCCACAATGATCCACCACATGACATGGGATTGGTGTACCAAATCGACTGGCCGTTCTATCGTACAAAGGCACCAAGGTGTAGCCAATCAAAGAAGTGCCTGGCCAAAAGTATTAGAGGTTGCCTTTGTTGGAGCTGACCCGCATAGGATACCATCGTCAGATGCGAAATGACGAAATGGCAAAGCCTTTTCCGCCCTTCTGCATCTGCAAATGACCTGTGGAATTAGATAGTCTTTGGTGTTGTTAGAGTCAGAGAAAAGTCTGCCTTCTTAGGAAGGGAGGTGATCACATTAAGAGTCGTGAGGTACAACAGTGTGCAGGTTCTAGAAGGCGTACTCATTTTGGGACAGAAGTTGCGTCTACAGTAATCTGAATCCCTGCACTTATGCTAGCTGGAGTCGGAGAAGTGGCTGTACCAGCACGAACGTTTTGACGTAGCGTCTTCTTTTGTCATTCGAGGTACCACAAGCGCAGCATCTGTATCACAGTTTTTGCAATCGGTTGGTTCAATTTGTGAGAATGCACTAGTAGGGAAGCGCAGAGCAAGAAGTTTACGTTGAGATGTGCTCAATTGCAAAGCACGCTGGCAGTGGTAATTATGTAAGTCATCCGTGTTCGATGCCGAAGCCAACCTGCCTCCATGCTGGACTAAGTATATCGCATTATTACTGCTTGACTTGACTCTGGGTTATCTCTATTTTCCTTGTCCTCCTCACTAAGTTGTTTGAGCCTCCGGATTTCGGCTACCTTGCGTTTCCGCTGTGCTTTGAGTCCGGCAGAGACTACGACTAGAACAGACAATTAGTTCTTTTCAATCAAATGAACAAAGTTGTATACCATCCAGCATACTGCTAGGTAGCGACGGTGCCTTTTTCTTGCGGCTCTGCGACCTTAGAAGGTACGAGTGGACGGCTGGCTTAAACTTTTGCGCTTTCGTGTTGCTACAAGGGCTCTCTTTGATAGAGTTGCTCGTGTCGTGCATCTTTATAGTCACTCTGTTCAGAGTGCGGTAGTAAAAGGCGTGGCTTGAGCGAGCTTTGGTGAACCTTTGGTGGATAAAAATTGGTGCAAAATTTTATTATATGTCTTCCAGGTGGCTGACACGATTCTTAACTATGAAAGAATAGATCATGTAGAACCGAGATTTTGGTCAAAACTCGATGAAGCGCACGCTGATGAGAATTCTACTATTTTATACATATTAGTGTTTGCTTAGCATGTTATGGAAAACTATGACAGCCAGCGGCGGCAGACAAGAAAATACAACAAGAAATCACCTATCCCATAGTATCGTGTTTCGAGATTAACTAGCTGGGTGCGTAGACCTCGCCTATTTTAGCGACCAACTCTGGGAGCCTCTCCGCGGGGACGAGCATGAGCCTCCCACGGGTGTCCAAACCGAAAGAATCCTTCTCACGTGGTTCCGCGACGGTTGTGAATTCGTAGTCGACCGAGTGAATTGAAGCCTGTGTTAGCCCGACGAATGAGTGTTATCATTTCCATATCGCGTTTCTATCTCAGGGGTAGAATCATGAAAAGATAACATACCAGCTTGACATATTCGTCCTCGGGATGATAAGGGTAGATACCGTTAGGCGACGGTTCCGGGACGGGCTGGGTGGTCGTGTGGGCTCTTTTCGACTTTTTGGAGTTCGGGGTCCGGTTGGGCGGGGCAGAATTGAAAAGGGCTGATTCCTCGTCCAAGGTTAGATGGTAAGTTCTGGAGATGAATAAGAAATGGCTGAATGTATATGGTTCGTTCTAATCCAAGCACCGGTGGTTATTTAGGTCCCAACTAGAGATCTGATTCATACGCACATCGTCTATGGCCCACTTAAGTTCTTTCATTAACATATTGTACATTGGCGGAATGACCTGAACTGGCATGTTGATAAGTCGCTCGGAAAACACGAAGCCGACATGAGATTGATTTTGGGAGAAGAGCGCTTGGAGTGTCGCGTGGAAGGCGGAGTCGGTGGAGGCCTTCTCAAGAGCGTAATTCGCTATAGCTTTTATTGAGGTATGTTCCTTATGTCAAGGTCTTTAAGCTCTCTACAATGAATATGACTGTGTCGAACATACATGGTGAACGTGCATATTGAGGACGGTTAAAAAGGCGTAAGGATCGCTCTCGATACCGTCCGTTTTTACGGTCGTGCCAATCGTCGGCTGGCTCAAAATGAGCTCGGAAAGCTCATGAATATGAAAAATACTGGCATCCCTATTGAACAGCTGTGCAAGCAGCCTTTTAAGAGCTAGGTAATCCACGTTAGGATTTGGGTCAAAAAAGTCAAAATCAACATCGATTAGAGACTACTGGGAGACAACCCCAATTGAGTTGACAGTAAACGAATGAAAAGCAAATGACATACGACGTCGGATGAGGAGTCTTCTGGGTCATCTTCAGTAGATTGTTTTCGTTTAGACATGTTGTGGTGGTGATAACGGAGGTCAGATAGGAGATGTGACCTCCGAATGCTCGGAGTCGTCCGTTCGGAATATCCGGAACCGTTTCAACCTTTCACAATGTATCATAAGTTAAGATCCGTTTACGCGTATAACATGATAAGATCCGTGGGCATGCCCTTAATTGCCCCATCGACGACATCGACTTCATTTTACTCCACCATTTCATGTTCAGGGCCCCTACCAAGTGTTTGGCGAATCCAAATCGTATCCAGGCATCGCGTCTAGCATCACGGACGCCATTAACAAGGAGCGTAATCCCAAGATTTCAATACCGTAACACAAGCAGCAATGCAGGAGGGAGCTCTAGTACAAGTCCTCCACGGCCACGAAGATTCGGTTACATTTCTGGTGGTGCTTTGCTAGCATTGGGACTTGCACCTTTCTATCCAGCAATCGTTCATGCCGATGCCATTGCTCCAGACGAAACAAAGCAGATGTCTCTTGGAGCTCTCTTTCGTGCCTATGCTGTCTACACAATGTGTTCTTTTCCAACTTTGGTAGATTACTCTCCAAAGCTACTGGAGCTTGCGAATTTACCTGGGATTAATTGGATTGCACAAGCGTTTGTTCGTATCACATTTTTCGATCAAGTAAGTCCTTTTTTCTCTCTCGTTACCTGAGAAGATCAATTGACATGCATCATGAAGTTTGTAGGCGGTGATACGGCACAAGAAACTCTTCCAATACTATATAAGCTTAGAGCTGCGAACAAGGGCGCCTTGTTCGCTTACTCTGTTGAAGTAGACGAGGCAGAAGCAACCTCCTCATCCATCAAGGGAAAGCAGAAAGAGACATACGAGATACCCCCACATAAGAAGATTGTAGATGAAATGATTCACTGCATAGACGTTGCGGCAGATTTCGAGGATGGCATATCTGACAAGAGCTATATTGGCCGAAAGACTTGGGTAGCTGTCAAGATGGTTCGTTTTTCTTACATTTTGATTCTGCTTTGGCAAGATACCGAACGACCTGTTAGAGCGCGCTACTCCCAGACGCGAATGCGCTGGTGAAACTGTCTTCTTACGTCATCGCCTCGCGTCCCAAATTGAGACACCCCATCTCCTTTCCTGGATGCCCGCATTCCACAGACCTCGATATACTTGACAAACAGATAGAGTCTCTTCCGCAAAGCAAGAACTCTCAATCACTCACCGCAGACGACGTTGCAGCGCTTCGCGAGCTGCACGCTGACTTGATGAAAATTTGCAAACGCGCCAAGGAGCGAGGTGTTAAGATTATCATCGATGCAGAGTACAGTTGGTATCAACCTGCCATTGACGCCCTTACTCTCTCTCTTACACGACGGTTCAACAAGCTACCGTCTTCGAAAGATTCTGATATCTCTAAGGTCCAGCCGCTTGTTTATGGAACCTATCAAGCTTACCTCCAGCGGTAAGCTAAGCGTCTCCAGAGCATCCAGTTTCTTGCTTACTGTATTCCCCTTCTCCCATTGTTTAATAGGACACCAGCACAGCTAGCTCAATCCCTAGCTGACGCCAAAAAAGGCAACTATGCCTTGGGTGTCAAGCTCGTTCGTGGCGCGTACCATCCACACGAGATCGCAGCTCACCAAGCTCGTTTGGCTCACAACCCCTCACTTTCGATTTCTCCGGATGCGAACCCGCCTGTGTGGTTTTCGAAGCCTGAGACAGATACCTGCTACAACGAGTGTGCTCGCATGCTCATTCGGGCGATTCAAGAGGACATGAGCTTGGATGGTGTCGGCTCAGAGACGCGCGTGCGCAGACCTGCTCGAGGTGCAGTGCCAAAGCTTGGAGTGCTGTTTGGTACACACAATATGGAGAGCTGTCAGGTGATTTTGAAGGAGTTGGTCAAGACTGGATTGGCGTTCAGGGGCCCAGCGGAGGATGATCTGGTGTTATTACCAGACGATGTGACGGAACGAGTAACGATTGGGCAGTTGTATGGTGAGGATATTGGTTACCTCCTTCCATGCTTCAGAGATCCCATAGCTGATGTTGTATCTTCTATGGCGATAGGGATGTCCGATGACCTTACTAATCAGTTGGTCAATTCTACTGCTTCCAACTCACCATTAATCATCAAGTACGATATCATAATCAGTTCTTTTTTACTCTGCAATGTGCACTCACGATTGACGCTCTAGATACGTACCTTATGGTGCACTGGCGGAAGTGATGCCCTACCTCAGTCGTCGAGCCATTGAGAACAAGTCTATGCTTGGCAACGGGGGGGCTGTTAGGGAAAGAAAGCGAGCTGCACAAGAGATAAAGAGAAGGTTGTTTGGTTTTTTGTATTCTGATAAGTAGAGTTTTTCTTGACCGCACTTACCTCATTCCCGAGATTTCTCTTAGCTACTTCATCGACGATACACACTACTTGTACATGTATATTACTCGCACGCTAACTACTATTACTCATTTGTACTTTACAAGCAAATGGACACAGGGCCGTTATCACTGGAATCAGTATGATCAACCAAATAGAATACAATGGGTGGCAGATTGGCACCATGAAGAAGACGATGAATGGAGAAAAGAAAAATCATTGAGCGGAAGATAACTCCCTAAATTCGGGTCCCCACGTCGAGCCCTTTCTGAGTTCTTCTACGAACGCGTCGAAACGCGGGGAGACTCCCGCTCCGATCTTACTGAGAGCCACGACGGCACGCAGCGCACTCCTTTGCAACTCAGCCGCACGTTCCAGATCCTGCTTGACAGTATCTTTGGTGACGTTCGCGCCCTTCATCGTCTTCTCTAGCTTGGGCGTAAGCTCATCGAGTCGCTGCGCGACAGCAGCAGGAGCAACTTGAGCGAGGCGGAACAGCAGCATATGTGAGATAACCTTGATCTCGTCCGAGTCGTCCGAAAGACCCGGAATTAAACGGGTCAAGAACTCATGCAGATCAAGCTTGGCCAAGCATGTATCGAGCTGAATGCGCAATAAGCAAATGTCTCAAGTCTCAGAATGGCTGCAGACTGACCAATGTATACATTGTCTCGTATGCTGTCTTGCGTGTCTCTAGCCCGTCGTCGACTTTGTGCGTCCAGGGTCCCATCTGTACCGTTCGGACGAGCTCAGGATTGACAAGGGTTTCTTTGTAAAGACTGGGCAGAAGAGAGGTTAGGTAATCGCGTATGAGGTGAGGCTTGGTGCGGGCTGCCGAATTCAACGAGGAAAGAGCAAGACGTCTGACCATCTATGATGTATGCGCGTCAACAGCAGCTGGGCAGCACGATTGTGAGACGCTTACGATGTTTTCATCAAGCATAAGCGAGAGGAAGTCAACAAGAAGAGGTGCTAGGAGTTCGTCGTAAGACTGAGACGTATCTGCAAACGTATACCGTATAGCTGATACAACAGTAGCTCTCGTTGCTGCATTGGACTCCTTGATACGTTCCTGGAACAGATACGATGTCAGAGAGTTCTCTATGAGTCGATAATGATGATTACGTGAAGCTGCGGTAAATATTTCGACGGGTGAGTCGTTGCTAATTTACCGAGACAGGCGGCGGCGACATTCCTGGTCGTTTCCTCGGAGTTCTCAGAATTGGTAAAAAGAGGGAGCCAGATCATGTCAGCGACACCCTCTAGCTGGCTTTGAGAACAATGGGTCACAATCTGACCCACAGCTATGAGCGATGGTAGGTCAAGCTCGGACATAGCGGCATACCTCTTTCAACGCATGGAGCGCTAATAGACGCTTCTTGGGGTCGCTTTCCGCCAATTGTATGATAGCAGGGAGAAACTGCTGCAGATTGCCGATGGCAATGTTTCCTATCAGATACGCGAGGAGATCAGATATGTTGTTTCTAGAAGGCCGTGGTGAACTTGCCTGCTGCGAATGCGGCCGCGATACGGAGTTCCTCTTCCTCTGACGCGAAATGCTCGATCGCGTTGGAGAACACGTCTTTCTGATTTGACATATCACTACAACAATCCATCAGCTCAGCTCTAGTACGCCAAAGACAAGAAAGTATACATAAATCGTCCCAGTTCGCCGATTATGAGGAGACTCAAGACCACGAGTGAGAGTTTAGCTTTGGAAGTGTTCTGCCAAAGAAAAAAGAAAAAAAAAGATTAGCGACTCTTGTTTCCTTGTAAGCGAATGAAGCATAACGTGCTCTGATGTGTTTTGAGTACTCTGCGATTATTCCGGCAGCGACAATTTGCTGACTCTTGACGACTTGGGCCACACATTTGGCTACATTGGTGGGGCTGGCCTCAATTTTAGGTGCTTTCTCGACGTGGATCACTAAGTTGGGGACGACATGAGTTGAAATCTCGCTGTCGGCTTGAACAAGCGCAGAGAAGAAGGTCAGCAAGGATTCGAGGGTAGGACCGGATAGAAGCGGCGAGTGAGAGATTTTGTAAACTTCTGCAAGAAGGTCTTTCTCCACTATAGGGAAGGCATCTTTGGGCGACAGTTTCAAAAGTATTGCTAATATGTTCAACGCCTGGCCGAGAAGGGAAACGTCAGATATAGAGATATAGGGCTTCAACTGGGCGACTAGAGCTGGCACCAAAGACTGAGGGAGATCGGACGAATAGCTGAAGAGATGTCAGTTTATAGGGGGATTGGCAAGTGAGAGTTATGAGAAAAGCTCACCTGTTGAGAAGAACGTGTAAAGCAATGAACATTTCGGATTTACCCTGGCGACCACTCTTCTTCAGAAGGTTCAATAGCCAATCCACGCAACCATTGACCCAGTTATCGCTGATAGAGATTTCCTTCGCAACCTTTGTAACAACTCTGACTGCTCCATCAGTTTTTCCCGAAGGTCTACATATCAGTTCCCATTCCTTCCCTCCACGGTTTCTCACAGCCTCCGTGGCACAAATCCACAAGTCTGCCATACAATCTTCGGCACAGATGCGCACTTCTGCATCTGTGTCATGGCTGCTCAACTTGAGCATAGTTTGATCATAAACAGGATCTACCCAATCGGACCCCTTCACAGGCCTGAGCGCATTGAGCAAAGCAGAAAACACGCGAAACGATTCAGATGCAATTCGGGGATGGCGTTCTCCCAAGGATTTGAGTAGTACTGGGGTAAGAGTTGGAAGTGATCCTGAAAAAGTAGGAGGAGAATGAGTCGACATGAAAAGGGCCAAGAATGATAGGCAAGTTAGATGCAGTGTGGATGTCGAAGTGGTAGGAGCCTGTGAAAGTATCGCCCTTGACGTAGAGAAGATGAGCGGAGATTGACTAGATAAAGATCCGGGTAGGACTGTGAGCAAGGCATGTAGGAGGCTGAAACCCGTCTGAAGAGTTGCTGGTGACGTTTTGGCAGACTTAAGCTGGTTCAGGAGGGCCTTCGATAATGAAGGGACCTGCGCCTTCAAAAGATTATATGGGCCTTCTTCCATATCCATTTCATCTTCGGTGTCGCGCTTTCGTTTGCCCCGTTGACCAAGATCGTCCTTATTTTGAGGCAAACCGCCGTAGACAGCGGTTTGATTCAATAAGGTGATGTAAGTGGCCCATACTTCGAGGCGGACGGTTGATTCACGATCACCAAAGCGGGAAATTAAAATAGGAGATACAGATTTGTAGACTGAGGTTAGAAGTTCAGGGCGTGTACTGACAACGGCGGTCAGGAGCTTTATAGCAGATCGGCGAATCTTGTAGGATGTGTCTTCGTCATCCGAGTACCTAAAGAGAGTAAGGTTCGATTTTGGCGAAAGGACATTACACAGAAGACTTGCTCGTCATCGAGTTCCGCATCATCTTCATCTTCATCATCTACTTCCATATCCTCATTTGTATCGTCACCGGCATAGTTCTTGAATACAGCATCAATACAAGTACTGGTTTTTGAGTTTCACGAGACATACTGGATCGTATTTGATAAATTGGTTCCCGGTCTGCACAATCGAATCCAAATACGGCGTTGTCTCCGAGGGGCACCTCAACAAAACAGCTTCAAGAGCCTATATACTGAATCAACAATGATTGGAAACTGCGAGGTCGCTATGTACTTACTTGAAGAGACCCTTCTCGTAGCTCGTCGTCATCTCTTTGCACCGCCTTTAGAACTCCTGGAACAACCTGATTAACGACGGGAGCAAGCTGATATGGGGAATGACGGGCTATAGCTGCCACTAGATGTACAGTCGTTCTTTGCTTTTCAATGTCCACGGACGTATCAAGAAAAGGAAACACGTTGTTTTGGAGTAATTCATTGAACAGCTCGAGTCGCGATATGGGAATATACTGAGCGAGAGTAATAATGGCGCGTTTCCTGACCACCGGACGCGGATGTGAGAGAAGAGGCGCTAAGGCCATTAGAGGTTCTGGTTGGAAATCGATGGTTGAGAGCAGGATAGGGAAACGAGTGATGAGAATGGACAATATTGACAAGGACTCTACGAGTGTCTCAGGTGGTGTTTTGGGCTAAAGGAAAGAGGTTCAGAACAATTTTGGCTTGCATTGACAGTCTTACATTCCGGGTCTGGCTAAGTAATTTCGGCGCCAGCTTGGCACATGCGGAGGCTGCAACTTTGCCGTCTGATGGCAGTTCTGCAGTGATCGTTTTGAGCGCTACAAGAATGTTCCATCGGTGAGCGACAAACCACGACAAGATAGAATACGCACCGAGGCCGGAGATATCTCGAAGTTCTTCATCCTGGCCACCAGAAAAGTCGATTAACTTGTCTACGACAACCTCCATTTGTGGTTGTCTGATGATCTTGATCATTTGCCCCAGACTGAAAGGCATGAAAGTTCCGCTCTCCGAAAAGTAATGCGTAAATACCATTTTACCGCCTGATTCTTCACCTCTGAAATCTTATCTTCTACAAGCGCCAATACTTGGTTTAGAACCTTGGCTTCAACTGCTTCATCACCAAGAAAAGAGCTTTGATCGAGCCTGATTTCCGTCATCAAGTCATTAAGACCCATGAACCTGAAACTTTTATGTACAACGAGGACGTTTTGCATTAAACGCGTCTCCCTACCGAAAGTCCTGATCAGGCGACTGCATCTAAAGTGATCAAGATTAAACAATGAGGTAAGTCGCACACTATCTACTATAATTTGGGTACCTTTTCTATAAGACTGTTCATTAGATATCCTTTTGTCATCTTGATTGTGTAGTTTGATTGTGGTCGGTGCTAAAGCAATTGTTGGAGCACACGAATAGATCGAGCCTCGGTTTCAAAGTCCGATATATCCATCTCCTCACGTGATCGTGCTATCTGTTCCTGCCTCAGGCCCTTAGCCATCTTCGAAACTTGTTACCGTATCATGTCTATTGCAGGGCCCGCTGCAGCCGCACTTGAGCAGCTGAATTCCGACCAAAGGAAATTTTTGAGAGCTTTGCCAAAGGCCGAACTTCACGCTCACCTGAACGGTTCTATTCCAATCGCGGTCCTTCAGGATCTCGCCCGCGAATACCTGCCAGCATCCACTCATTCTCTCTCGCCTACAGAGATCCAGAATGGAATTGATGTACTTCTCGCTGGCCCATCCCTTGATAGCATCTCAGAATTCTTCTCATTATTTCCTGCCATCTACGCAATCACCTCCACTCCTTCAGCACTCAGACGTGCTACACGCGCCGTACTCGGCTCATTTCTTGACGACGAGCACCCCCAATGTACTTATTTAGAATTGCGCACAACTCCTAGACAAACTCCAGACATGACACGGGAGCAATACTTGAGAGTTGTTCTGGCGGAGCTGAATTCTTATGGTGGCCTACAGAGAGTAGGGTTGATCGTCAGCCTAGACAGACGTATGGAACAGCAGGTTCTACGCGAATGTATTGACATAGCCAAGAAATTAATGGCTGAAGGCGAGCCTGTCGTCGGCGTTGATCTTTGTGGAGATCCTCGGTCCGGAGACGCAACGCTCTTTCACAAATACTTTGCAGAAGCAAAAGGCGCAGGTCTGGGCATTACGCTTCACATAGCAGAAGTGCTTTTCTTCGTATTCATGATACATTAAATAAGACCGACGTAAGCTATAGACCGCCGAAACTCCGCTAGAAGAAACTAGACAACTCCTCTCGTTCTCTCCAAATCGACTAGGTCATGCCACATTTTTGGACGAGGATACCAGAAAGGTCGTCCTCGAGGAAAAGATTCCTATAGAAATGTGTCTGAGTTCTAATCTCTTGTTCGTGCCTTTCCTGTTTCTTTCTGGCCCAGAGCAACAAATCGACGTGACACATCCAGGTGCAAAACAGTCTCCTCGCTTGATTACCATCACATAAGGCATTATCTGAAAGAAAAGCATCCCATTGCCATTTGCGTGAGTAGGAACTTTTTTTCATCTTATTTTCCGTTTGCGAGCCGCCTTATATTCAGACGGATGATACCCTTCCATTTCGCACTTCCCTCCTTGGCGAATATGCTCTCCTGATGGCCCCTCCCCCGCTGGGACTTGGTTTGTCTGAGGTAGAGGTGACGGAGATAGGCAAAATGAGCATGCAGTCGAGGTTCACATCAAGAGTCAATGCTCTGTCTGTCGAGTAGAACTCTTTCGCTGCTATGCGGTCAACTGTTGATGGTTCTTGAAAAACGATGTACCCTTATTACATATACGGCGGCCAACGTCGACCGTTTTCGAGCCCATAAAAGTAAAAATACCAAAACGAGCCCATCAGCGCATTCCCAGTTTACTAGTGTATTCACTCCCTATTGCCTTCTCTTCTCTCCCGAGTGCATCCTTCTGGAATTCAGAGAAGCCCTGCAAAGTCATCTCCCCGCACAAATCGCGCACGATGGCAGTCATTTCGTCAACCATCTATTTTCAGCGTATGTCAGTATGCCTGTCGTCGTAAGTTGGGAATGAGGTGCTGACGGTTATTATATTGGACAGAGCAACCAATGCTAAAAAGAGCGGCATTCAGATTGTCATTTTCAAGGGAAGTGATACGACGTGCTGACCCGTGGCGTGTGCCGGTAGTTGACTGTCCTGTATTTCTGGTTAACTGCCATGAATTATGCAGCACCGCGCAAAAGGTACGTACGGTAAGAATGCTGAGCGACATTTCCTCGAACCCAAGGCTAGACCCATCGACCTTGTCCGCCACAAATTCGAGGTCACTATCAGACTCGATCAAGGACGATTCGGAGGGTGCTTCTTCTTTCTGTCCATTGCTGGCAGTCCATGGTGGCTCGAGCCTCTCATGGTAGATGACACGGTCTCGTAGCCTCGGTAATGGAGGCAGCGGATGGCCTCCACTGAGCGCATATGATAATATGGAGATGTTGGAGAAGATGTCGGAGAGCTAGTCGATTGCGATTAGTATCATCGATAACTGTTAGTTAATTCATATGTAAATGGGTAAGTATCTTTACCAGATTTGGGTTCAAGAAAGGTGCCTGCGGAATAGGGATAGGTGATTAATTAATGCTATAGGGGTTACAAGGCAGGTATGGCATCACCTGATGAACGAGTAGGCTACACCACCGGGTATCCAGGTGCGTAAATGCACCAGTAAAGAGCATCAAGGAGGAAAGAAACTTCATTCTGATATCAACGTCGTTAGTATTCGAGCGAGCCACGATATTGGGCGTAGTTACTGGATATCGTGGAGCTGTGTATACTTCGCGTGTGGCCATGTACCTCTATGGAGATCCAGCTTAAAATGTGACCAAGTATGTTGGAGGGAAAATAGCCTACTGTAACTGGGGTTCGAATCGCGCTGTTTGAAGAGAGGGAGCGAGCATTTGTAACCTCGACTAGACATTTTTCAAATCAAGCGAGAGGACCCTCAAGTGACGACTTACAGCGACGGCAAGACCCTTCTCAGCGATCCTCCGAACACGTTGCTCTTTAAGTGTAGCTCTGCGTTGGCCGGTGCGTCCATCAACAGAAAGGGCTCTGTCGTAGTGCCCTGACCTCGCGCGAGCCTCTTCTGCAAGAAGAGCTTCAATTTCGGAAGCAAGTATATTGCCTAGCTGGCCAGTAGTTGCGGCAAGCGTCCGGCGAACAAACGTACGTCCTGAAGTCGGTCGAGGGAACATCATGATGATAAACTAGCGTTTGTATAAGAAACTGGAAATAGAACCTAGAAAAGGGGATAACAAACTTACCCCAGCTGTAAAGCCAATTATCACAAGAAGTCTAAACCCGAAAGGTTCAACGCAACCTTCGCATGTAGAAACTTCGCCCAAAAACTCGTACTTACGCTCTCCTCCATCCAAGGGTCACGCCAACACCAGTATCAACTAGTACAGGGTAGTGCCGGTTCACCCAACTATAGCCCACAACTATCAAATGTTTCAGATTTACCTTGCGCGCCAATGAGTAACAAAATGTTACCAAAGACAATGGTGACTGCGGAAAGCAGCCAGAAAAACAACTGTTGAGGAGGGGCTGCTAATCTCCCAAGATAGAAAGGCGCGACGAATAACGTCTGTGTTAGTGGTTAGGCGCCAAATGTAAACAGCACCGGATTCATTGAGAACACACCGTAGCGACAACGATCCCGTAAGGGTTGCCATCGCCATGGCCAGCCCCGATATACCAAACCGCCATACCAACTATTGTAGCCATTTAGATTTTCTGCAAAGAAGAATCGAGGAAAACTTACTTAACAAACCGACGATAGTACCAGTTATACGTACTACAAAACCTGCAATCTGCATGTCAAGTATATCAACTAGTATAGACAAAAAAACAACCAGTCTCTTCCTCACCTGATCGCCAGCATAAACAGCCAAGCCTGTCTAGAGTAAACATGAGCATAGAGAACAGTCCACTGCTAAGGCTATAAACCGACCTGTGCCATGATCACGGCCCAGATTCCTCGATTTCCATAGTAGAACCATGCTGAGGACGGGCACACAGACGGTATCCACAGAGCGACTGATACGATAGCATGTCGGAGAGAGAATATGCCCTCCGCCGATTTAAAAAACTGGAGTACTTTGCCGAGTGTTAAGAAGAAACGCCCAAAAGCTGTCGTAGGTGGGAGTGCATCTGGGTTCTTGCCTGTTGAGATTTGGAAGCACTCAGTAATCAGAAGACTACTTGACAGTGACATAACACCAACGTGGAGATTTTTCCTTCGGAAGGCTCTGAACTTCGTCATCTTCGTCATCGTCGCTATCAGAGTCGTGATCAAACGATGTAGGGTCACTGGATGTGCCAGCGCCAACTTGAACGACCTGACTAGAGACTTCACGCCTGCTCCGTAGCTTCCGCCCTAGTTTCCCAAAACCGCTGGGCATCCAGATGCGTGGCTTTGGTCGCTTCCTGTCTATATCCACGATGATCGCTAATAAACTAGCAAGACGCTCCGCAAACGCATCGAGGGAATACGAGAATACAAAGCAGATGTATAAAGCTCTGGGTATATCAATAAGCTGACGGTTTAAAGCTTTTCGTCAGTAATTGGAGCACAAACCTTGCACCAAACAGTTCTGCATTTTTACCATCTTTCTCTTTTATCCTCTGTCCTGTCACCGGATCAAAGAAGCGTTCGAACGGTTGGGTCAACTTGACCCTCTCGACTTCTCTGTATTGCTGCAACTCCTTTTGCAATGCGTCTAGTTTAGAGGCTAGGGTCGCTTGCCGCTTCTCACCAATGGCTGAGTCATATTTTTTGAAGAGGCGGCGGAGGCGTGCAGTATTGCAGTCCTTGAACCATTCTCCCATGCTCTGAATAGCCTCCTCGCATGCCGTACGCAAACCAACAGACGACGATGAGAGAATAGGGACCAAGGAATCAAAATCATGCCCATACTTGACTTCCATGTGTCGAACGCGCCTCAAGAGTATAGTATAGCGGTCCCAATACGGAGCCTTCTCACCAAGGGGAGTAGCAGCAGCTTCCTGAGAATGAACGGTGTTCACTTTATCCACTAGCATTAAAAATGTGTGGAGGCCACTATGAGAAGATGTTAGTAGCTAGGTAGTTTGGACAGGAAAATCATACGCGGTGCGGAACATGAGGGACTTGAGTTCACGACTAATACGTTTAAGGTCGCCTGGTCCTAGTCTTCCGACCGAGATTTCAAGGTCTATCATGCTCTTTTGTCCTAAAAGATCTTCGGTGCCGGCGAGTAGTTTTCGGCGGAGAGCTTGAACTTTGTCGGTGATATCTGCCCAATTCTTATGGTCGGATGGCACCATTCCTAGAGCTTGCGATTGGCAAGACAATATTTGTGTAATTGGCTGTAATTTGGAGAGTATAGAAGGTTATCGACCCGAGACATAGGAAAACTCACAATGGTGTAATTCTTTTGCAGCGAGGTTCTATGAAATACTTAGCTTTAGTGGTGTGGGAGATGATCGGGGACTGCCAAAACTTACAGCCAAATGTGATTGAGGGACACAGGAAATATGACAACGAGTGTCCCAATGGCAATGGCGACATAATAGGTCGCTGGAATTATGAAGATTTCCGCAAGCGTATACTGGGCCGTTGGGAAAACTAGGAAAAAGTCAACTTCTAGTTTCATTGAGATGGTGGGTACGTACGAGGTCCGTAGCTGCACATCTGGTGACCTTCAGTTAGAACAAGATGTCGATCGAAACGAACACCTACGATGTCTAGCGCGATGCACCCAAAGATGCTCAACAAGGCAAGCTTAGGAAAGAATGCCCTGATTGTTCCAAAGAAAAATGTCCCAATAAAAAAAAAGGCGCCATATACTGCTGAGGTCCTAAGGAAGAGAATTTGGCAGATGGCTCATCGAAAACAACCGAAACCAGTAGTAGGGCGTACCTTGGATCCAAAAACATTCCTTTGAAGACAAGCTGCTGGAATTGAATTGCTTGAGGTATATTGTTATTGAACCTATGCAAGTAATCAGTCGTAATGAATAATGAGGCAATGGTGAATACCCATACGATGCTTGAGCTTGTTGTTGCTGTCGCGCCAAAAGTGCTTGGTCCCTAACCGACAATCCTGATGCCATTGCAGCAGCTCCCCATGCCCATCCCATTAACATCCCTGTACGGAATTCAGTGACAATTACACAGTACTGAAGGATGGAAAGTGTCGCACCAAACAGTAATGTCACCGCGCTTAAAACGAACAGCGAGAGTGCAATGGTAGGTGGCATCATGACAGCTACAATCCTGAAAGTGTGCGTATGAATTAGCGAACATCATCAGGTGAAGAGCACACGCTGGCACTCACGCAGCGAAAAAAGCCGCTTGGCCCATGTTCGTCAGTGTTTTGTTAGCCACCATCAAAACCAAGGTTGACGCGAGCGCTATGCAGCATCGAACAAGAACCTTCACAGTTCTTGGTGTTTTCAGAGCGGGTAGAACCCATGCAAAGGATCCAGGGTCGTTGGATAACGAAGTGGGTGCTGAAGGTGAACTGACGCTCTTTTTGGTGTCTTGCTCGCTGTCCGGTGCCATCTCCTGCAAGCAAAACGTTCTGAAAGGTAAATGTTAGTCTATCAATCCTTCAAATACGTAATGACACACACAATTTATTGCGGACTGTCCGATGCTGAAGTTTGTCGATCGGACGACGGTCTATACAGCGGCCCGATCAACCTGCCCGATTCCACACCGGACTCCATTCCCCCAAATGGAAAGAATCTCGCTCCGTCCGCCTCAGTACCATCAAGCTATTACGTATGCACTAATATCGGCTGACATCAAAGAATGAAGCATTCATTGTTGCCGCATTGACAGTGCGATCGTTTGATCCTTCAGGGTCAAAGCGTAGCCGAGAGATTTCCCAGAGTCCAGCGACAAAAATCAGAATATGTGGACAAAGGCTAATACAATGGGAATGGCCCTGCCACATCGACTCCAAGTTGTCTGGCAAAACGACGAATTTTTTAATAGGAAGTGTACAAAGATAGAATCTAGAGACCGAGACTACTATCGGAGCCATACATGGGAGGACTGGACCTTAGTTCTACCGAATTGAATGCTTGAACGTGATTCAGCACAATTGGCTGTCTCATCACATGTGGTCAAAAGTGGCGCGTAAGCCTCGCCTCTCCGCCTCCTTGGCATTTCGTTCAATGCCTCGCTTTACTTCCGCTCCCCAATCTGTACGCGCTACCAGGACAAGTTCACCGATTCCAACGACAAACAGACCCACGACTTGTCCTAGATGTGGCTGTTGAGTCCTGAATCGACATAACATCCCGATCGACATACCTATCCACAGACCTCGAAGCCCGAAGCCTCTATTGAAAGCAAGGCCGATACCCATTGGTAGAGCAATCACATAGTACGCGATAAAATTGAGAGTGGCACCAAGTTTTTGCCGTCCTGGTGCAAGATCTAACAGAGTTCATTAACATCAAAGACAGACCTACCTTGGCTGCGTAGCACACCCCCACACGAGTTTGCCAAGCCATCAGCGATCTGAAATGAGGCAACAAGCGGCATTACGGCTGACACAAGCTCGACCACTTGCACATCGTCACTAAAGAGAAACCCATATACCTAAGATCAGATAAGACTACAGTGGGCAAAAAGAGGGTCAAAGTAATAGCGAACATCTTTTAATACCACCAGTGCCAGCATCACGACAGTCCCGAGAATCACGCTCAGCACAGCGGACGCATGAGCCGTCTGCTTTGCTTCCGTAATGGATTGGGACCCAATAAGGTTACCCACTCGTGTGGTTGCCGCAACTCCGATTCCAAATGGGATAGTATTTAGAACTTTGTTTATGTTAAAATGTTGCCGCGAAGATCAGATATCGGAACTTACTTTGATCAGTGGTCATGATGATAGACTGGGCCGCAAGGGGTAGCTCTCCCAGTCTGCCGGCTGCCAATGCTACTATTTCGAAGGCAGCCCTAAAAAAATGAAAGATCTGATATAAAATTTAGAAGGGAGGACATTCACCATTCAGTGCCAACCATCATAACACCTGGGATAGCCAATAGAAGAAAGGAATAGCAGCTACCGAGATTCAAGATGTCTTTAGGGTGAACCCCACCCCAGGTTCCATTTTGGCTGTGCTTGCTTGAAAATGCCGCGAAGAGACAAAGAACAATAAAACACAGCCAGTAAGTTATGGAAAGCGCAATTGGGGACCCGAGAAGTCCGAGTGGTGTGTAGTGAACGAGAAAGATATTCAGCGCGACGTTGACCGGGGATACAATTAAAAGAACGACAGTTGATGCTGTCATGATACCTGTAGTCAAGTCTCAGATAACCACGCTTTTTTGACCTGCTTAGCAGGAGATAAACTACCTTGACACTAACAGAAGACCTGTTGATAATATGAAAGCAGATCAAATGTGAGATCTCACCTGCAGATACTTTTTGAGGGACTCAAATCCTATATAGCCTGGTGCACCAAAAAGAAGTAGGCGCAAAAACCTTTGGATATCTTTGCTGATACCGACTGGTTGTCCCAAAGCGAGCAACACAGGTTCCACGTAGGCCCAGAAAACACCCACAGGGATGAACAGAACGTACAACAAGATAACACACCGTTGGAAATGGACCGACAAATCTGCGGGATTTCCACCAGTATAGGATTGAGATCCAAGAGTGTCGAGAGCGGTTGTGCCTCCGAGCGCCACGCACCAGCCTATACGAGAAACGTGGGATCATTCCAGGGGAGTAAAACGCTGAACTCGCCAGTAACAAAAGCAATCATCAAGGAGACAGCCGCTGCAGAAAGCTCATCTGGACCCAAACGACCTGCAATTAAAATCGAAATTGTTTGAAGAGAGTTTTGCAGTGTGTATGAAAGGATGACTAGCCGCCACCAAGTTTGTCATTATTTGTACTTCATACACTTTTCGACCGTAGCACTCACTGGGTATGGAGTCTCGTAGTATGGACGATACAAGAGCTCTGAGATCTTGGAGCCTATTTTTTGCCCCTATAGCTTGAACTTCGCATCCTAGTTCATCATAGCTATCGGAGTGTAATAATAACGGGGCCTGGGCGGTCACCCTGAGGTTCGGCGAGGTGTCTGGAGTTACTAGTAGAGGTTGTCTCTCGTGAAAATTTTCTGGGCTAGACATAACTCTGCTATCTCTCTGAATGAGAAAATCTGACTCTTGTTTATATGTCGCACCTGTCGGAATTCTTAGCACGATCCACGCTGTCAAATGGTCCTCATGCTTCGGTCCTCGGACCTCACGCAATTTGTTATAGTTGTACAGTATATAAGCTTAGTATCTTAACTAGGTACTTCATGCGTTTACTCCCCAGCCATCACCCCACTGCTCGTCTATAATAATATCATCCTCATGATCTAAGATTCTGGTGTGAATTATGTTGAGGTGCCGTGTCCCCCCAACAGCATTAGGCACGAATACACGGTATACCACATGTTGGTATCGGATATCGATGGACTTTATTCCGAGATAGCTGAACCTCATCCTTCTGCTCCAATGTCTTATCTGTGACAATTCAAAATATTCAGCCCTGCTCTGCCCACCCACATGCTTCGACAGCCTCGAGGCCAAACACGATGCTTTATTTCACGAGAATGTCACCCGCCCTTTCAACACCTACTTTTAGCTATGTGTTCATGGAGCTCCGCTAATTCCGAAGGTTGAAAATTCCTTCTCACTGGGTTATCTTATATACTCAAGCGGACCGCTGCATTTTTTTTCCACCACCCAGATTCAAGTTCCAACTCAAGCGTCATGAACTACTTGGTATTCTCTACTCTAGCCTTGGCTGCCGTCATTTTGACGCATGCGCATGAAGTTTTGTACGAAAACCAGATGCCTCTTGACTATGTACGTTTTCCACTACCTCCATATCGAGACATCAGGGGCGAAGGTGATTTATGGCACCATCATCTACTCAATCGATCATGCCAACTGTACTCTTTCTAGTAACTGCGGACTCCGTATTTTCTGGAATCAATACCTTTGCACATCTGTCCTGGGTTCAATGCCTCACTAGACAACGTAATGTGCCTATTGATATAGCTATCCTTGGTGCCCCACTCGTAAGTTACTGCAATAGAAGGTTCTTGGCGGTTACATAAGTCTTTCCAAAAGGACACAGCGACAAGTTATCGTCCTGGAGCTCGCTTTGGACCTGGTATGTTTCCGCGATGCTTATACCATGTCTTGTGGCTCATAATTTTGCAGCTGGTATTCGTGCGGGGTCCCGCCGCTTGACTCTTTATGGTGGCCACAACGTTCCTCTGGGTGTAAACCCTTTCAAGTCCGGTCTCAGGATTGTTGACTGTGGTGACATTCATGTAACGTAAGTAGATGTAGCTTGCTAAGGTGCTGCTGCATTAACTCAGTCTAAAATAAACAGCCCATACGACAACAAGGTCGCAATCCAACAAATAGAGGATGGACATAAGTCGATACTCTCGAGAGAAGCCTTCACTGTTTTAGGAAACTCCACCGACGGTGAACCTTTGAGCCCGATTTCGTTAGACAAGAAGACCCATCCACGTGTTATCACGCTAGGTCAATTGAAAACCTACTTTTGTTAGTTTAATACTCACAAAGGAGCGATAGGTGGCGACCATACTATTGTGCTGCCTATCCTTCGCTCTGTCTACTCAGTCTATGGCGCAATCTCAGGTAATTTTTTCATAAAGCCTTCCGAATTTCACTCATCGAGCTCACTAGTAATTCACTTCGACTCTCATATCGGTGCGTTATTGTGCCTGTATTTTGTGAAAGAGCTAACAAGCTTCCAGATACCTGGAAACCTGATACTTTTGGAGGTGCTCCATCACATACGGGCAGCATCAATCACGGCACGTACTTCTACTGGGCCAGTCAAGAAGGCTTGATTCTCAACGGATCTTCAATTGCAAGTATCATAAGCTTCCTTTATCTTCTCTCATCTTTCCTCTATGTTCCCCCATTTTTCCTTTGATCCTAGTTTTTTTTTTGTCAGCACGGCGCCATACGAACAACTCTCTCCAGTCTCAAGGACTACGAGAACGATGACGCTGTTGGCTTCCATCGCATCGAAGCACGCGAAATTGATGTTATCGGTGAGACTAGAAATATTTTATTCCGCCAAGAATGTCAACTTCTTCTCGGCTATCTCAGGAACGGATGGAATCATCAAAAGGATTAGAGACACTGTTGGAGACAAGCCAGTATATTTATCTATAGATGTTTGTTTTTCAAAGCGTCTTCAAATCACTACGCGCTAACATAGGAAGTTGTGCATTTAGATAGATTCCATCGACCCTGCATTTGCCCCTGCCACAGGAACACCTGAGACAGGAGGCTGGTCGACAAGAGAGCTTCGTACCATCCTGAGAGGATTAGATGGCTTGAAAATAGTGTCCGCGGATCTTGTGGAGGTGGCTCCAGCATACGATACGAACGCTGAGGTAAACGCTTCACCACCACATACTATTAGCTATCCGTCTCAGTTAACCCTACATAATAGTTGACAACTATGGCCGCAGCCGATGTAAGTTTACTCATTAGAGATGTATTTTGTCGTTTCTCACCGTTGAACGATCAGTTACTATTCGATGTCATGAGTATCATGGTCAAAACTCCAGAGCACGACGGATCCATCATAGCCAACAGCTATGCCAGAAGTGATCATCTCTGCGCAAGTGAAGTCAATTGAGCACACAAGTATCACTTGACCGATAATGTTAGCCCAGCCTACGTCAGATATAAGGCACTATAACTGGAAGCAGAAGTAAATCAACACCTGTAATCCAGCTTGCCAGAGGGGCATACTTCTGGGGCGCTAATCTTGCAGAGAAATAATAGAGACCAGCGCTTGTTCTACTATGTCATTGAGTAAGGTCACAGTAGGGAAATGGCTTCAAAGCGCACGGCATTGCGGACGACAGTTCAGCCAAGGAGAGAGCCACGGTCATGACAAAGAAGCATGGAATTAGCCATCCAAAGACGAGACCCACGTGTCCGCCACTGACGAGACCAAACTCCAGTGTCGAAGTGACAGAGGCCACAACACCCATTATAGAAAAAGCAAAAGCCATTGTCTCGATGAGAGAAAAGTCTCGCTTGAATTCACTTTTGTAACCTAAAGAACATTATCAGAAGTGAAAACAGCACCATAAAGAACCCGGACCCAGCTCAGCTAACTTCGTATCGTCTGAAAATATCATAGACTGATAACCATCTTGCACTGTCTTTTCTATTACAATGACGCTGTTGGTCGGCTTGAATACTTCTGACATTGCGAAGTGAGAGGAGGGAGGTAAAAGTAAACCTTAAACCGAACAACGGGTATATAAACATGATCAGGCTCACAAGATAAGGTTAAGATAGGCGATTAAGATATACTTGGGAGCGAATGTGGAACGAATTGACAAAAAACCGATTGGGACATGTATGATGAAGTTGCAAAGATTTCGGAGTGGTGGTTTGCGGTCACGAAGAACGCGTAGAGAAGAGATTCGTATCCGAATAATTTTCAAACAGAAGCCTCAACACAGCCTTATGTCCCTCTTTCGCGATTTACAAGTTAACATTTGAACGAAAGTCCTATATCCGGCGAAGTGATGCATATCTGTGGCGGTAAATAGCTATGAGCAGAGTAATAAAAATATTTACGATAAGATTCAAAGTCAGCTAGTTAGTCTCATAGTCTGGTGACCTCGAAGCACGAGTAGTACTTGGCACTGCAAAGTCAACAAGAGTCGACAACATTTGGACGTTCCAAATGATAGATAGAGATAACGCTGTTGACTTGCAAGCGTCGAATCAGCGATAATATCGATAACAGCTTGGTCGTTATGTAACCATGTCGCCCTGATTAGTCCTCGGCTTCCTAGTCCGAACCACATTACGATGATCAATGCAGATAGAATACTACAAGGTTACTAGATAAGTAGCCTAATTTCCCAAGCATTCCAGTCAGAGTCCCCAAGGAGCTCCTGCGAACTGACCATATTTTCGGGGCGCTTATCAAGTTTCTGGAAGCATTTCGGTGTATCGTTGCTGGGACTCTAGGGGAGGACGCATGATACCAAACTGTAGACACGAAAAGCGTATTGTATGAAACGCATGGTTGAAAAAAAATCAAGACCAAAAAGACCTCCCAAAAGAGATTCCTTGGCATCCAGGTCAAGATAAAGTCGCTGACAGTCGGTATATAAGTACAGATCCCAGAATAAATAAGTGTATATTATGCCCCATCGTTTCCTGGTGGAGTCTTAACAATCGACCGAGAAACCAATATAATGAAACGCACCTGATTCCTTTGTCCAATCCTCATGCCGTTTTATATCAGCAGCTGTTACAGTCGGCCGGGTGTTCTCCAACGATTTCAAGAAATCTCCAACCTTGAGCGCCGGTTCCAATAGTTCATTTGATTCAATTGAAGTCCAGTCCATCTCTTGGGCGTCAGGATCACCAGGCGAGCAGGGAGTCCATTTCGTAAGTTTGCCGTCGTCCGAAGAGGGGTCGGCAGCCTGTTTGAAATGCGTAGCAGAGATGACCTTGCGAACTGGCTGCATGAGAGCATCTCGAACTACAGTCGAAATGTCAGATCCAGAGAATCCATCTGTTCGATCCGCAAGTGTCCGGAAGTCCTTCTGTGATAGTTGATTTGGGGTATCACCGACATGTAATTGGAACATTTGTTTTCGAGCGTCAGGACCTGGTAAGGGTATATAGATGCGCTTTTCAAATCTGAAGAGGGGAACCGAATCAGCCGGAAGTCGGAATTCAGTCGATGTTTGTTCACCTTCGTTTGATTGCATTGTCAAGTTGCCAGGGTATATTGGTCGCACCGAGGACAAGGACCCCGGTGTCGTCGTGACCAACGCCATTCATCTGCACCAGAAACTCTGTTTTTATTCGTCTAGACCCTTCTGATTCAGCTTCGTTCCGGGTTCCAGCGAGTGAATCAATTTCATCAATGAAGATGATGGCAGGCTTTGATTCCCGCGCTAGTTCAAACAATTGCTTCACCAATCTGGCCTCCTGGTAAGATAATTTCGTTCAACATTCAACTGTGCTTACCTCTCGGAGTCTCCTTGCCATTTACTGACAAGATCACTCGAGCTTACACTGAAGAAGGTGCTCTTGGCTTCCGTGGCAACTGCCTTGGCTAAATATGACTTCCCTGTCCCAGGAGGCCCGTAGAGCAATATTCCCTTCCATGGTGTTCGCTTGCCAGTAAACAGATGTGGAAATTTGATTGGTAGGATGACGGCTTCCTTCAACGAAGCTTTTGCGCCTTCCAGGCCCGCAACGTCGTCCCATTTGACATTTGGAGTTTCGGATATGATAGCGGTGGAAAGGTTTGCCCGCAGTTTCTTTACTTCGGGATCCTGATCATCCTCCTCTCCATCTTTCCTAAACCGCAGCTTGGTGTGACGACGGGAAATAAGGAATCTGTTACACACTTTTTGCTACCAACGCCTCCATTCGTGACCCCAACTGCACTTTTCGCGTTTTTCGGAGTCATCAGGTGCTCTTTAAGTATCTCTGCACGCGACAAGTATTCGCTAATCTTTGACCGGATTAACAGCCTTGACTTCTCATTCTTCTCGTCTAGTAATACTCATAAATCAGGCGCACAAGAAATAGTCTCAGAAAGTCAGTACCCACATTTCAATGCATGCATAAAGTAATCTAGCGAGTTTTGGTAAAGCTTGTACGCTTCGCTATAATTCTGGTTGAAGTCCTCATCGATGGCGCGTTGTACTATTTCAATGGCTCGCTAGATAGATGGATAAGTTTTCTTCTTGTCTATGAGTACATGACATACATCTAAAGATGAGGTGTTCGCCATTGTCGACTCAGCAGAATTCGGAAGGAGGCCAGCCGCCAGTGATGCGCTTCCAGGGACGAAAGTCACGGGAATGTATTATTTGGTGTTACTATTATTCAAAGCCTCTGCTGACGTAACACATCCAGAGCCACGGCCAGCGCGAGCGACTGACTCGGACCTGTTGAACAATTGGACAGTTGTTTCTGGAACAATCTACCAACTCTGCCTAGCGGATCATCAATCCACTGGAGGTTAGCCATCTATCACTCCTTGAAGCTTGATATGTATGAACACAATCTCATTCTTGATCTACATCTTGCACAGCAATGATTGCTAAACCTGGGATATTCTGTCACGCTGGCAATGCTACTCATGAGGGTCATTTTCTCGGCGTCAAGTTACAGTAGCCTGTGGTAACAAAGCGCCAAAGGGTATAATTTATGGGCCCTCGGACCTGCGGATTGTGCCACTGATGGTGACTACGACGCAAGTCAGGGTCTCACATCAATATGAAGTTATTGTCTGTCATTTGTTCCAAGTGAGGTCCATATATGGCCCGCAGATGTAACGCCGGACAACCTCGTTTCGGCCAACTTTGATAGAACAAAGGCCCATGTCTACAACATGCACCGCACTGCTTTCCGCTATATAAGGGGCCAATCAATGTCTCTTGTCTCTCGCTTTCCGCACCCTAACAACCCTTATACCCCGTGCTGACAAGTACCCCCCCACCTTCAGCTCCGCAGTACCGCAGTATTTGCTATACTTAAAACCCTAAATCACTCTGCCCTTGTCATATCTTGAATCAAATTACAAATATACGATAATCATGCCTCCCCTGAGAACAAAGGCTCGCGGAATTGAACTTGTCCGCACTCCTCTTCGGGCCATATCACCTGAAGAAGCCGAGTCATGGAGTGATAACGACAGCGATACCACACTTTCCGACCCACTACCCTCAGATCTAGATGAAGCATGGCCCTACACATTTCAGGTAAGCTTAGCTCTCTTGGGTTTCTGCTAGTGTTCGATACTTAGGCCCCCTGTCCTGTCATACTAGGCAGGTGACACAGTATGGGTGAGGACCGTTGGAGGCAAGTGGTATTCAGGACGAGTCACTGGCCAAACGACACGAAAAGGACAAACACGAGAGGTATACACGCTTGTTATCTTCGATTCTGTTCACAGTCTTATATATCATCGACGTCCGCAGAAAGAAGGCTTGTTCTACCCCGTAGTGTTTAATGACAAGCTGCGCAAATATTTTGCACCTCTGAACGGAGAAATCAAACCAGATTCTGTCCATACCCGTAGACTGTTGAAGGAGGCTGGTTGGCTATAATTGCTGGACATCGCTTTATCCCCTTGTATTTTTTTTTCTCGACGAACACATTGTAAATTCACGCATAAGACAACGCATATTTTCTTTATTTTGCTCTGAGGCAAGGCACAGATTTGAGTTTTCTACCACGAAAAGCATATAGAGCGTACTGTCACACAAGGGCCATTGACGCATTAGACTTATCCGGATCGGGAAACACGTTTGATCGACGTGGAAGTCGTTCTGCTTCCGCTCAATGAATATCAATCACCGCTTGGCACGCAGCTTCCACCAACGATTTTATCATTCATGTACACTCTTTTGCATATCCAAAGGTGTGTATCTAGACGACTTGTCGGGTAGGATGGTATCCCATGGCGTTTGATCATCTATTGATTACAATGAGGCGAGCAACATGTTGCACTGATGTTGCATGTACTTGATTTTCTCCAGCACCAGAGTTGCGCCGGAGTATGGAGCTCGCCTCAAGTAAACCACATCTGAAATCATTCATACCACCCCCAAGATGAATGGCGTTTGGGTATATCAAGCAGCCGGCACCAATGCCTTAAAGGAGTAAGACCGCCAGTAAAAGGAATGTATACTGTACTATCATGGCCAGAACCCGTTCGGAAACGCAGCGGAGATATTGGACTCATGAAACAGGACTAGAAGTTAGGGAACGAGAAACGCACCACAACTATGTAGGTCCGGGGTCGTTCCTGCATCAGAATGCGTCGCTACCAGGTTGCATAGATCTCCCCTTGTTTTAGTTTAGAAACAGCCGGATATAGGTAAAACGGTGGGTGGCAAGTGCGAAGAGTCGGGTTTACGATATTGGGTTATCACGGCGAGAAATCGTTCATCGTCGTCATGTACTTATGAACCGTCATTATTATTTATTGTTCGCATGTAGAATCTACAATAATAGTAATGCTAAACGATATCATTATACAGTGCATGTGAAATTTCGTTGCGTATAGCGCCTTAACGTTATTGCAAAACGTACAGAATCTCTCCGTGTATAACACCACAGGATTTGATGATGGGAATTTCTGCTGACGAACCTCGTCTGACGATAGCGGACACGCACTTTGCCTCAAAGTACTGATAGAGCGCATACTGTAAACGGCAAGTAATTTATAATGAGGCACACTAAAGGGCACATATCCCAAGACAATGTGGTACATCGGTAAGAAAGGGTAAGTGAAAAGAAAGGTAAATGCAAAATAAAAGACATGAAAGAGACGTGAGAACATCTGACTCGTTGGACGACGAGGCCAGGGCTTAAGCAAACAATAATCTGGTGATAAACGATGAGCGCCCGAGTGTTCGTTACCGAGGCTAGAGAAGAGAGCAGAAGGAGCCAAGACGCCACGTCGTAGGACCGCTTGAAGAGTGCTGACCAGTAGATCAGACCTTCGAGCCACCGTGGAGTAAACAAGACGAACGTACACAGCATAATATGGTAGCGCTCCTCAGCTACCCGACGAACCAAGATAAACGAGCTCCATAGCCTTCGCGCTAACATGGATGTGTTTTGGCTCCTTCACTTCATGGCAAACCTCGATTCCCTTTATCCAAGGATGCGCTATTACCTCCTCAATTGTCGACCGTAGCCTCGGATCTGGCTCAAGCATCTTGCGCAAAAGAGGCCTGCACGCCCGCGGGCTCAAATTGTTGATTGTTGGCGGACATGCAGACACTGCCGACTGGGGACTGGCACAAGCTTGGGCATACGCTGCAAAGAGCGCGTCGTTGGCGGGTTGGGCAGCACGCCAAGGTAACTCTTGGAAATGTAGGCAGTAATAGACAATTCCACATGCCCATATATCTACAAGGCGGGCATCATAGGCTGTACGCCGGTTGATATGTAGATGTAGAGTGCAGGGGGTTCGGAACACGTCGATATAACAGACACAAGTAAATCTGTTAGCGCACATGCCCTGTCAAGACATGATTGAAAAGTGACTGACGTTTGCCTAGAAACTGCTCGGGCGCGATGTAGGGCTCGCTGCCGCAGAGACCAGTGGACATGTGAATGGTTGCTTCCCAAGGTAACCGGTACACAGTAGATGCGCCATAATCACCAATCTTGTCCTGATGTTAACAAAAAAAAAGGTATGACAAAGTCGCATCGGCGAACCTTTAAATGGCCCTTGGTATCAAAGAATAAATTCTCTGGCTTGATATCCCTGTGAGCGACACCTTGACTGTGAAGATATTCCACGCCATGAAGTATTTGCTTGAAACAGCATTCGACCTCACTTGGACTCATGCCACTAGAGAAAAACATAACGTGATCAGTACAATTCATTTCCGAGTTTATCCGATCTGCCAAGATGCAAGGTACGGAGATGTATAAAAAGGCGGATGGGGCGATCGCGATCAAATACTTCTTTTGTCCTACATAGATGCGAGACGACGAAGGAACATCGACTCACCCTTTCTTTATCGCAGCATACAGATCGCCACCTGGACAGAATTCCATGACTTCGCACCAGTGTTGATTTTCATCTTGGATGAGATCAACGGTCTCCACGATGTTGGTATGGTGGAGTGTAGAAGAAATGCAAAACTCAGCAGTGAGCTTCTTGACGTATTCCTTCTCCGTTTCATTCTTGCGACGTGCCCGGAATTGCTGGCGGTAGCAATCAGATCAGTAACAAGTCGACGAAAACGATGCTTGTCAGAACTCACCTTGACAGCGTAGAGCTTTTCCTCAGCGCGATCCCACTTGTGTGCCAATCGTACAACACTAGTTGCACCCTTTCCGATCGCTACTTTCTGGCAGACCCCATACTTTTGCGTCAAGCTGACGGTGCTATCCCCAGCTGTACTCCTAGCCTTTCCTCTGCCACCATCGCTACCCGCGTCCGAATCCGATTTCCGCGAAGATCCGACCGACCGCTGCGATGCCCTGCGATTGATCTTGGCACCGCTAGCAAGGAGGTCTTTGAGATTGAACTTATGCGAATGTCCGGTATCTGAGTGGACTGATGCAGGCTTTGAGGGGCGACTTGGAGTTACAGTGGAGGCGGCACTGGGGCCGTGCGGAGTCTTGGAGCTTTCTTTGGGGGTGGGCACAGTCAACTTGCCGCCGGAAGTACCTGCCGACATGCTTGGAGCACGACTGTGAGGCTGACTAGGGGGTTGGCTCGGTGGCCTGCTTGAAGGACGCGTTGGAGGAGAACTGGCCCCACCCCAATCACTGTCCGATACAGTCGGCGACGAAGCGGACGAAGCGTTTGAGACAGTCTTTGTATCGTTGTTCATGGTGAGCTGTCGTAAAGAGCTGCGGGTATGACCGGGCTCTTTTTCGTAAGCCCCAGAGTCTGGAGGTGGAAGAGGGATGACAGGGAATACATTCGGTTGTTTCAAGCCATTCGGGCTGGCATTTGGAGGTGCCGTCAATGTGTGGTTCGATATCTTGAGAGCTGCTTTAAGATTATTCGTAAGATTGTTGATTGTTGGTTTGGCATGCGGGGGTTTTTCTGGTCCGTCGGCTCCCTCGCCGTCGGCCGGAGTAGTCTCTTGTGAAGCGTCAAGATTTGTCATGGTGATGATAATCGGTTTGGTAGGTTGAATTTGGTATGAGTGAAATTTAGCGAGTTCGCAGGCCAAAGCGACAGCCAAAGAAGTAAGCGGCGGTGTCTACAGAGACAACATAATGACGGATCTTTCCAGATGGTTTTTAAGTAATGAAACCGGCTGGAGTATCAAGAGGAGCAATCTAGGTGGGTACAATAAATTGACCCCCTGAGCTCGTTGTCGTCAACTGCGAACAGAACGAGCCACTAACCGTGAGACAGCTAGCTGGCAGAGGTTCGCCACTCGATGAGTTGGATGATGGGAGAAAGGAAAAGCCTGGCTGTGGCCCCAGGCCTTTTTTTTTCCCAGTTCCACTTTTTATTAGTCAGCACACGTGCTCTCTCATGCGCTCCGAGTCCCCGATTGTGGTAGACGGCGCACAGAGCCTCGGCTATTCTTTTGATATCAATGCCGCTACATTCAGTTTCGTCGAATGGCAATAATCACGCCCAAAATCTCCGCCGCCTCGCTGACAAGCCCTTACATCAGTTGTCGTAACTCAAGCCATACTTGGGTACAGGGCCTATAGAGTACGTGTGGCTCTATCCGTGGAAAAATTGGCAAACGATAGATCATCTTTGACATTACGATAAATAAAATTCACGAAACCCAAGTCACTGTCAGCAACTTATGTCAGCTGTTCAGCAAACATCACGTTTTCGCAGGTGAAGGATTCTGGCAATGTGAAATTCGTTGAATAAATATTCACAGAAATAGTCTTGTGGGATTTTCAACCTATAAAATGAGGCTACTATCATTTACTATGTGAAGACCTGCGACCGGTAACCGATAGCCTCTTACCACTGAAACGTGAGGACATTGGACCAGCGGAAAGGTCGCTCCTACGGCTAGGTAATATTATTCCAAGCGACCCGCGAGCCGCACATGATCGTGTAAATGTGCTGTATGTTCAGTGCAGTCGAACTCGGCGAAAATATGTGGTTATCATTTTGGGCGTGATACTTGTAGTCCAACATGAAGGGCCACTATACCGGTACGATGATAAACTCGCGCCACTCAGTTAGTACCTTGAAGGCCTGACACAATCCAACCATCAGCCGCCCTCACAGCCTCGACGAGTCTCTTAGGGTTCTCTGGGACGTCTGGACCTTGCGAAGCCATGAAACCAACCGCTAGGATACCAGTCACAGGGTTGACGGTGGCTGATAAAGCGTTATGGTTCGATGCGACTCTTAAACCTTGAGTCGTGACGCATTGAGGGCACCTTGAACCGCCAATCCAAGATGTGGCTAGAGTCCAAAGGTACTCGCTAAGGATCCTGGTTGGAGACAGGAAAAATACGTGCACCTAAGTGAAACGATTAAAGAACTCAGGGACGATTTGTAAAGATAAAGGGTGAAAGATTTTCACCTCCTCATAGTCACCCAGAACGACTGCAGAGATGAGAGTGCCTAGAAGGGCCTCACTCGCAGGAACGATATCAAGAGGCCCCGTTCCTTTAATACTACCTGTGTCGAATGTACCATTGGTAGAAATTTCTGTGATGGTTCCAGCTGGGGGCTGAATGTAAATGCGCGTATCGTTATCCCCGTTCGCGTTCTGGATGATAGCAACGCCGTCTAGGGTGACAATCGGCAAGTCAGCAGCAAGAGTTCCTCCAACGGAGAGCAGGAGGATGCAAGTCTGGAATATAGTTGTGAATGTACAATTTGAACGTAAGTTGACCCGACGTACAAACAAATGCTTAGGGAACATGTCTGAACGTGAATAGACTTCTGTACAGCAAGTATATGCCAACCACCTTTTATATAGTAACAAGCCATATAGAGTGAGCCACTTTTGGAGCATGTAAATATTAGAGTGGAATTTGAAGCCACGAGTATTCAATATTTCCAATGATGCCAGAGTATACTATTGAGAAGGCTCGTATAGACGTGATGAATGCAAGACGTTCGCTAGCACATGAGCAACTTTTGGCAATTTGACGGGAATGTGAAGGTTATTTGGTTTGAAGACGGGCACAGCTTCAGATCTAACTTTCCTTCCTCTTATGGCTGATTTCCTGCTAGAAGCTGCACCTAAAAAACAGAAGCTCCGGTGACATCGCCGACAGTATCAAAGTGACTTTCCGCAGCATCTTTTAACAGATAGCGCATGGTCGTTGACAGTATGTGGATTTGGAATTTGGAAGACGCCGAGAACAATGTCAATCATGTTGAAAATCCATGGAGAGGTTCCTTGGGTATAGAAGAGTTGCCACGACGATTTTAGCTTACGCTGGCATAATTGGAAGCTGACTGATTTGTTCACTGTGCCGAAGAACTAACAGCTGACCTGGCATTTTGCTTCTTGTGAGGATCGCGGATGAATCAATGTAATACTGCTGGAGTAACGTGTCTCATTCCGTCTTTCATATTTGACTGATCGACAAAGACGAAGATGCTCGTTATCATGATCCTCGGCAATGTCATCGGCGAGGGAAAGGTTCTTCGGCAATGTCAATGCAATGATGAGGCTTCAAGACAAGTCGTACTTCAGGTACATTGTCCGGGAGAAGCGATCATGATCGCCCTGTGTAGCCTATTACTACCGATCAACTCATTTGCCTCCGGTGGCGTGAAGGTTGCACCCAGTTTGGCAGTCAACAGTTTTTCACCGCATTCTCAGCTTTAAGTCCACTGATTTGATGTTCAGAATGCTCAGCTATCATACGAAGGGTCGTCAGAGATTACCAGATACACAACAGGTATCTTGTATACTAAGAACCGCCTAAAATTTCCTGAATATTGAAGCCGCTAAATCGGCATTAAAATTATCCAGCACTCGAAATTGGTTTCTTCCGGCATCGGTACCATCTGATACACAGAACAAACAGTTCAAATTCCTACTATGGCATACGTCTACTAATTGGCTCTGAAACTTTCGTGATAGCTATATCCGACAATCTCAAGTGGTACCTGATTGGACTAGATTGAATCAGTTGTTATCCTGGAGAGCAGCCAAATTCCATCCTCCATCGCGGGTCCTAATGGCTTCGACAAGCGTCTCGGGAATGCTCACGCGTGGCGAAGTCACGAAACCAACAGCCAATGTACTGTCCACAGGGTTGATCGTCGCGGACAAAGCGTTCTGGTTCTCCGCCGCCTTGAAACCCTGGTGGGTCAGGCATTGAGGGCATCCATCGCCGCTCAACCAACCAATGCTATTGTTCCAAAAATATTCGCTAACGATCCTTTCTGGAGACAAGAAAAAGAGATGCAACTATAATGTGTGTGAAAGAAACAAAGCAGAATACGGTTAGACCGTAATTACAAGAAGATCAAGTTGAGACCTCCTTGCCTCATCAAAACTTTTGTAGGCGACTGCAGAGATTGGCGTGCCTTTAAGAACTTCACTTTCGGGGACAAGGGTGCGAGATCCTTTAATCCTTTGAGTGTCGAAAGTTCCGCCAATAGAAAGTTCCGTAATCGTTCCATCATTAGGTTGGAAGTAAACGCGAGTGTCATTATTGCCGGTAGCGTCCTGAACGATGGCAACGGATGCTTGGGTGTCGAACGGGTAATTAGCACCAATGGCCGTTCCGACGGAGAGTGCAAGAGCAGAGATCTAAAGAAAACTGATGATGAATATTTCAACGTAGAGAGCAAGTTTCTGCGTGGCGTACAAGCAAAAGTTTAGAAAACATGTTGTAGCTGAAGGTAGCTGGGTTTGCTGAATTACTGGTATGTCCTTCTGGCCTTTTATTCACCGAGATGTGGCATAAACCGTATATAAGCCGTCACACCTGATTAGCCCGTAGAGATTGTGGAGTGGCGTTATTGAAGTCACGGGTATACGACCTGTATTTGTCCGATGTCGGGGTGAAGTTCCAGAAGAGAACCCTAATGGAATAAATGCAACGAACAATACACGCATTCGTGCTTCTGTCTGGAGCACATGGACAATGTGTAAAACCTTCGAATGTTAAAATGATGAGAAGAGTTTGAGTTCAAAGTTTTTACTTCCAGAATCTAATCTTGATAGTGCACGAGATAGCGCGTGGTTCATCGTTATTAGTCGGCACCTGAAAAATGACTGTATGTGGCATGGAAGTTCCAAAGAGCAATGTGCAGCACAAATCAGAAGCAGTCATTTTTACACATACAGTGGAAGACATGGTCATGGGTTTGTGCTTGGGATTTTTATACCATGGTGCTGGCTCAGGCGAAAATTTTTATCAATACCGCGGTGGTGCCCGCGATTTCATGCATAAATCAGTGTGCCATCTGTCAAGAAGGCCACAGTCGACCACCGAGTTTGACCTGGATTGTTCCTAGAAAATGGCGTGTTTTCTTTCAAAATAATTTTTTAAACATATGATTGATCTTCAATGGCTGTTATCACGCGCATCGAAATGCGAGCATCTGGCCGCCCGTGGATATAATGGGCAACTGGCCTAGTTTTTGCTGACAAGTAGAGTTGTCGACAACGGCAAACGAAAGGAAAATTAATTTAGCAATTTGGGCGTGTGGATGATGTTGAGCAAATTGATGAAATTGTATGGGCAGCTTAAAGTTATGGGGTCTTCTGTACTGTGGCACTTGTACACTTCGAAGCCATCATTGATAAACATATATAAATTGTCATAACAGAACGCCACAGTTATCTGTTTACTTGTTTAAGAGTAACGAAATCGTCAACGTAACACTAACTGGCTAGCATTATGCTCAGGTTTGTACAAATTAGCTCAATTACTGTCTTCCATAGGGAATAAGAACCAGCCGTTGTGTCTAATCAAGGCTTCGCTGAGCGTATCTGAGTTATTCGCGTCTACGAAAGCAACAGACAAGGTGCCAGACACCGGGTTGATCGTTGCGGCTAAAAAGTCTTGGTTTTCTGCGACCGTGTAGTTCTTGGAAGTAACACATTGAGAGCACCTAGAACCGCCGATAAACCCTGACAATGGCGTCCAAATATATTCGCTGAGGATCCTTTGTGGAGAGAGGAAGAAGACGTGTATCTATATTCAATGGTAAAGGGTCACCTTATGATTGGGATACAGTTACAACAGAGCCGATTGTTTTTACCTCAGAAGGTTGCAGAAGAGTGACTGCAGAAATAGGAGTGCGTTGAAGGACTTCATTTGCAGGAATCTGCACGTTTTCCGCGAAGACCCTCCCAGTGTCGAAAGGGCCGTTGATAGCAATTTCTACAATACCGGCGGGATTGGTGCCGTTCTGAGGTTGATAGTAGAAGCGAGTGTCGTCGTTGCCGTTCTGGTTCTGAATGACGGCAAGGGCGCCTTTGGCGTGGAAAGGTACTACAGCACCAAGAGCACCTCCGACGGAGAGCGCGAGTATGCAGTTCTAAAGCAATAAGTAATAAGTACGCGAACTGGGAGTAGAGTCTGCGAGGCGTACAAGCAAAGATTTAGAGAACATGTTGTAGTTGGTTGTAGCTGAGGTCTGCTGAGGAGCTGAAGAACGGATATCCTCTGCTTGCCTTTTATTCCTCAAGATGTAGCGTAAACCATGTACAGGTTGTCAACCCTGATTATCCAATGGTGACAATAAAGTGGCCGTTGAAGTCACGAGTATACGAACTGTATTTGTCCGATGTCAGGATATACTTCACAGAAGACCCAGATAGACATGATGTATGTACGATAGAAAATTTTGCCGAAGATTCAATCTAGAGCATATGAACGAAATATGACGCTGAATAAAAGGCTCCAATATAAGAATGAGAAAAGCTAGGCATGTTAAAAGAAAATGACCTCCAGTTCTCATCCCAGTTGCTCAACGGAAGTGCGATCTCTATGGCAAAGATTTAAGCAACACTGGAGAGTCGTCCTTCTCTGCCATGTTCCTTTGCAGAGAGAATTTGACAGCACGCGCGATGGAAGCTATAAAGAACAATACGCACCATGCACAGAACGGTCCTTTTCCCGTAAGCCACACTCAAGAGTCCAGAGTTTGGTTCTTCGTACCACTGCTAAGGGGGTTTAGGCGGGATCTCGGACCGATATAGGGTTGATGAGCGGGATTATGAGAGCGGTGCTGCTTGCCGAGAAAATTAGTCAATCAAAGGTTTGACATACATATATCGAAAAGGTTGCTTCTTCGGCATATGGCTGAATTTGCAAAACCGAGAAGCTGACCTCAATTCGAGATGCTCGGCCATGTCATCGGTGGGTGAACGAAGGGATGGATATGGCAAATAAAACATTTGTAGATCGCCCTTTACGTGTCAGCATCTGGTGGATGTATTTCGAAGGAACCACCACGGCAGAGGAAACTCCTAGAAATGATTTTCATGGTCACTCAACAATCTATCAACTGACTTCGGAAGCGTAGAAGTCAGCTCATGCAGGGAAACACCTTTTGTCGCGTATCCGAATACATGGATGGACTTGCTAGAGGCCCAGTAAGCTGCATAAATCTTGCCTCCCTCCTACTGTATTTGGTATGGCAATCGTCGCGTGGGTGACGAGGTGGATTGAGATACATGAAGCAGCAGCAGCACGCTTGTGTCTCCACATTATCAATGCTTTTGAAAGTCAATTCATCGTTGGTGAGATGCAATCGAAATGGTCAGTTAGGGCACCATCAGCCAATCATGCCTCCGGAAAAGATGCTCAAATATTCATAATGCATCATATAACCCGACCTCTTAGACTTCAAGCTTCAAGCCCAAAGTGTGATGCGGGCATATGCATTTGCGGATAGGACACGCGGGGACTAGGTAATTTGAGCAATAAACAGCGCATTGAAATGGAATAGATCTAGAGGAGGGATTGTAGTCAGTTGGTCACAGAGCACAAACACACGATAGTTGATCCTTTATGATCTATTTTATGAGATGCTCGTTGAATGTCATGACAGCCATGAGGCAGATGGGCTCTGTAGTCTGACAGCATTTGTTGGAGCAATTCGACTAATCCGTTTTCCACTTTGGGGAACATGCATGAATTTACTGTAAGACTGTTGCGGCAGGAACGAGGATAAATCAGCCGCGTCGCCACTTTTTGTTCATTCTCCCACGCACACGTAGTTCCGTCTTGATACTAACACATTGATGGGCGTATTTGTGCAAGTCGTCGCAAGGAACAGTTTCGAAGCTGTCTTTCTTGGTAATCTGCTCGGCACACGAGAATAAAACGAAAACCGAGAAGCTCGTTAAGGTCCTTCGCTCAGCGTGTTAGGATTATTCGCGCTCACGAAACCGACGGCCAAGAGCCCAGTCCGAGGATTGATCGTTGCGGAAAGAGCACTCTGGCTCCATGCAACCCTGTAGCCCTTGTGAGTGACGCATTGAGGGCATCTGGAACCACCGATGAGCCCCGTGGACGGCGTCCAGAGGTATTCGCTGAGGATCCTGTCAGGAGAAAGGAAAAAGATATGGAGCTGTATGCAACGGAAAAGAATCTCATAGTTAGAGCGCAGTTATAGCGGCATTTAATAATCCTAACCTCCTGAAATGGGCCTAGTACGACTGAAGCGATGGGGGTGCCTTGAAGAACTTCATTCGCGGGGATTATAGTGGCGATTCCACGAACCCTTCCTGTGTCGAAAGGGCCATTTATGACGATTTGTGTAATGCCAGTGGGCGTGGCTTCGTCCAGAGGCTGGTAATAGATGCGAGTGTCATCGTTACCGGATTGATTCTGAACTATAGCAATATCGCCTCTGGCGCGCAATGGCACAATAGCACCAAAAGCTCCTCCGACGGAGAGCGCGAGGATGCAGTTCTGGAGTAAGCAGTGATGAGTATGCTAATCAAGGAAAACTATGTGTTATGTTGCGTACAAGTAGAAACTTGGGGAACATTTTGCAGCTGATTGAAGCTGAAGACTTGCCTAAAGACATGGACCTCTTTATATGACGCAAATATTGCATTAAACCATTCATCGTTAGTCCATAGCCGTAGTTCTAGCCAGGGATTTGTTGGAAATGAACTACTGGGCCCTCTTCGAAACTAGTTTAGCATCCTTTGGGTGTGTAGAGCCATAGAGTCTTAGCTAGAACTGAATGCGGGTGAGGCTGAACGCCGGATCCAAACAAGCATAGTCAACGTAAACCAACTAGTGATAACAAGCTGCAAAGGCCAAGGGGAGTCGGTTACGAGCTGGGGCCCCGAAATTCTAGTCGATCTCTTGTTCCCTAAAAGGAAAATTTCAATAGCTATACTGCAGAACGAATACATAGGTTTCGCTTCAGATTTAGTTCATCTGTCAAGTTGTACAACAGATGCCATAAGATATAGAGACGACCAACTGCCGCTTGATGTAATTGAGTTGCAAGGAAAATCTAGGCGTTTAGTGGTTAGCGTCTGTAAGCAACATTTTAGAGTTTTGGGTGGCTGACTTACGTAAGGTCTGACCCCTTCTGTGTGACGATTCGAAGGAGGCCTCTATCGAAGATAACCTCAAGACCAAGGTAAGCCATGCTCATCGTCTTTGTCGCTGTTCAGCTTTCTAAGATATCTGTCACCCAAGTAGACCTGACATTCAAGATGGGTATGTCTTGGATACTTCAATAACTGACCTTAATCATTGAAACGAGATTCCCTCAGTTAACCTCAGGTCACAAAAGCGCCTCGCAGCGAGCGTTGCAAGTGTTGGTAAACGAAAAATCTGGCTCGACCCAGCAGAGCAAGCAGAAATTGGTAATGCCAACTCACGTACACACGTCAAGAAACTCATCAAGGACGGCCGCATAATCATCAAGCCAACAACTGTGCACTCGCGTGCACGCACATTGGCCCTCCTAGCTGCTAAACGTAAGGGAAGGCACACCGGAACCGGTAAGAGAAAGGGTACCTCCGAGGCTCGTATGCCTAGCAAGGTGCAATGGATGAGGCGGCAGAGGGTTTTAAGAAGGCTGTTGAGGAAATACAGAGATGCGGGAAAGATCGACAAGCACCTGTACGTTCCAGCTACTTTGAATCCTTGCGGATGTGATGTTCAAGTTACTTTTGCGATGGGAATATAGCTACCACTCCCTTTATCAGAAGTCCAAAGGAAATGTCTTCAAGAACAAGCGTGTCCTCATGGAATACATTCATAAAGCCAAGGCAGAGAAAACCCGTACAAAAGTTCTCACTGACCAGATGGAAGCCCGTCGCGTCAAGAACAAGGTTTGCCGGCTCGTGATGGTACACTGTCTGTGTGCTCACACTCCAATTCTTTTCCTAGGCTGCCAGGGAACGTCGTGCGGCAAGACTCCAGGAGAAACGCCAGGCTATCCTGGAGGTTGAGCATGAGGCTACCAAAGAGTAGAATTTACGATGTGCAATCTATGCTACCTCTTTCGTCTCAACTTAAGCTGCCCCCTTATCTTTTGAACAACCCTTCTGTCACTACCGTTACAAGCCAATAGCACTCCAATTCTCCATAGTAACCATTGTTGGTACTTTGATATGGTAGGCAATGGATATGCCAATTCAACGATAGCCCTGTGGGCAATAAAGGGGTCATTTTAGCTGTGGCGATGAAACCTACATAACATTGCCGCCGACTCTAACAAGCGCATTGATTCCAGTGTCTTTGTCGATCTTTGGTTACGAAACTTTCCAAAGTCCTTTTTGATTTTTGTGAAATGCCAACGACACATATTGTATCCCTTCCTGAGAAAGCTGTGTATCTGGTGGTGAAGAACGGTGCCTCGCGTATGTCTCCACTTTTCCGTCTTGCTTTCTTCTTTTTCTGTTATCTCCTATGGCGTGGCATTTTTATCTGATGCACGAGGCCGCCTTCTTTCCGGCCCTTGACAGAGCTAGCACATGTTCTTCAACGTCGAGACAAAGAAGTCTATGTGCACTACCTAAACACTGATAAAAGGCTAGACGAGTGGATCCACGAGGACGACTGCCACCCTGCACATCCCCCCTTACTTGTGCCCGGTTATTCATCTCCTTCGCCTTCGCCTTCTTCACTGGCGCTCCCTGACGAGAGTGTCGCTGACACTACAAGTGGTTTTCGTAGTAGTCAACTCCTTATTGGCCCAGGTGTTGCTGGTCCGGAAGATCCTGTCGTGGCTAATCGAATCAACGAAAACGGTGCCCATGAATTGGGCACGAGGAAGCGTAAACGTGGGCGCCCACCAGCTCAGCGTTCTAACCGGGAATCGACTGCCCCTGGTGCTTCTACCGCTGGTCCTGTTGGGTTTCATGAAGACGATCCAGAAAATACAGTGTTGATGACAGAAGAAGACTATGATATTCAGCACCACAAGCAGATCACCGCGCAACGAAATTTCGACAAGGTTCATTTCGGGGAGTGGCAGATCAGAACTTGGTATGCATTTTCTGTTATTACTTTCCTATTCTTGGTTTCATCATTCGACCAGGTACTTCTCTCCTTACCCCCTCACTGATACAGAGCTCGACGAGCCACCTCCCGTATCTTCCCACATCCAGAAAATCCCAGGTGTCCACAAGACGACTGCTCGATCCCATGGTCGCACCTCAGACCTTCTCGCAGGTGGATTAGGTCGAAACTCCGCTTCTGGGGAGAAGGCGTCTTTGTGGGTGTGTCAACAATGTTTCAAGTACATGGCGGAAGGGAGTTCATACGATTTACATACAGTGAGTTGCAATGAACGTAGTGCATGAACATAGGGTAAACTGACAGCGCCTTTGGTCGATCAGAGGTATTGCATGGTGGACTATCCACCTGGAGTAAGGGTATATCAGAGGGGGGCGCATTCCATCTGGGAAATTGACGGGGCGAAGCAAAAGGTGTGCCTCATGGTCTCAACTCACACACTTGTTTAATCTCAGGAGTTAGTTATATTGTCAAAATCTATCATTATTTGGGAAACTGTTCATCGATGTCAAGACATTGTTCTTCGATTGCGATAATTGTCAGCCCCTTGCCACCCTATTCTTCTAAGATCCTCAACGCGTCACTTGACAGTTCTTTTCTACATTCTAACAGAAAGCACATCTAAACAAGATCATATGCTTGGCTTCTTTTCAAAGGTATGACCCTTTTTGATAATGGCTAGCTGTGGCGATGGTGACAGACATCGTAGGAGAAAGTTTCATACGACGATTATAATCTCGCGTGTATTATGACCCTACCGCCATATCAACGTAAAGGTTATGGCATGCTCATGATCGAATTCAGTAAGCTCCTTAAGCTGACCCCTTTCGGTTCGTTCGGCTGATTGTATCCAGGCTATGAGCTATCGCGTCGTGCGGGTAAGGTTGGGACCCCAGAGCGTCCATTATCAGATCTCGGACTAAGGAGTTACCTTGCATATTGGGTTTCTACCCTGATAAGGTTCCTCCGGTGAGCCCCATTTTTCGATCACCAACCGTTAGCCTGTTTAGACGCAATCTCTTCATCGCTTCAGGCACATCCTCACTTGTCTCCCACCCGATATGAAAATGGTGACGACCATCGGGGGATTCCCGGGGATGGTCCGTTCGCCTTCAGGTGAATCCGATGACGTCACTACCCCGAGCGTAAACGGGGCACTGAAGAAGAAAAAGAAAACGACCAAGGGATGGGCGGGCGAAGTCGAAGACGTAGACCCAGACTCTGAAGAGATTCCTCATTTCAATCTAGACGGTAAAGTCCATATGCTTAATATAAACGTTCATGTGGCTTGACCAAGATTTTGATAGATCTTAGGTTCACGGCACAGCGTGTATTTGAGACGGAACACAATGAGGACGGCAGTGCGACAACAAACGTATCAATCCGGTGTTCACTTGGCGATATTGCGCGTGCGACTAATCTGCGCGTTGAGGATGCGGCTTTTGCTCTAAATGAGGTGGGTTTACTGATGCGTCGGGTGGCGGGCGAAGAGGAAGGGGACGAAGAGACGGTAGTAATCAGCAGGGCATTGGTAGAGAAGGTTGCAAAAGAGAGGAACGTCAAGCGGCCGTGTATGCGTATGGCGTTCGTCAGACTGTAGAGTCTTAGAGGTTTTCTTGAGTAGCGAGATTCTTAATAACGATTGGAGCTTGAAATGCACTCAGCGATGAATGCTCCGGGTTCGAACTTTGGCGATTCTGCCGAGGTATGATAATTCAGTTAAGAGTGAGCTCCACGAACCGACCTGGCAAATTTTGCGCGAGAAGAGGAACCGCTTTGTTCCTCATTTCCTCAGTGGACAACGCATTGCGTTGGCTTCGCATAATGACTACATGACAGTAGACACTGGACTTGAACGGGCAACGTACCTTACCATCACATCATTTATACGTCGACGCCAAGAACAACAGTAAAACTTCTTCTTCTCCTTTCAGCATTTTGGCTGTGCAACTAACCCCTTCTATAATTATAAGAATGGGGTCTCTGACTCTCATGTTCCCAAACCGTTTTCCGTTATTGTTGAACGCTCGCGCCGTTGGCCGCCTGTGCTATACAGGATGCCTGCGGCATACGACATCTACACCAATGAACTACGAGAACTTCGCCGAGGGCAACCGTTATATTATCCTGAGCCTTCTTCGGACGAAGGCCCTGTCGAAATTGGTGATGTAGGATACACCAGACAGGGGGCATTTTGTCGACTGTTCAACGCATCGCGGCCTGCAGATGACCCGTCGCAGACACTAGGAGTTCCGTTGGGCTTTCAGCCACTAGAAATGGGCAGAATCCTTAGATATGAAGCAGCGCTAGAACCCGGTCCGCTGCACAGCAAAACTGTTTTCCGAGTCAATGCTGATATCGAGACGCCCGAGTATGTTAAATGCTGTCTTTACTTGCTGTGCCTACAACATCTGAGTGCGGTCTCCAGCATTGTTCTACCAGCCAGTGCATCGTTCAGATTTTCATGCACCTCCTCGCGAGGCGCCATCCTTATGCTGGAGACTCAAATGTCTCGCGACATCGCCTTCCACGATAGTCGCTTCAAAAATTATCTGTTACAACACTGTTTATCCTGGTATGAGTTTGCAAGAGAACAAGGGGTGCAAGTAGACTTTGGTGATATCATGCTAATCACCGAGTGCTCGAAAACCTCCGCATGGGCTTCTGCTGTCTACTCTCAGAACTCTAGAGAGTTTGGTATATCGTTCTCGGCGGGTGGAACATTCCTGCAAACTGGCCTAGACGTTTCAGCTGGCTTAGAGAGAATCGGCCCTGTTGAGTATCGAAGGAGCCAGCGACGCGTCAGCTCCCTTGAAGATGCGCGAACTGTTGCCAAAGATCACACGGTATTCGTTCGAGCGTATCGTCTTGGCTCACGAAGTCTGTATCTTAAATCTATCGCTCGCAAAATCATGAAGTCAACGACACGTGCCTTCGGCGAAGATCACGACCCTCAAGACAGAAGAACGCCCCGTGTCGGGATCGAAGGTACGACGGACCCAAGTTCGCCAACGGCGCCAACCAGATATCCTACACAAAATGACAGTTACTCTGCAATCTTGGGAAGCATGAATGTTTCGGCAGTATTCCCTGAGTGGCCCGTAAGCCAATGTCCACAGTCCGACCAAGCTGCTACTATTACTGAAAAGACCGCTTAGGACTTTCATCCTGCGGTTGCATTGCTTGCTCATCAAATGGAGGTAGTCATTTTGTTTATCGGCGGCTATTCTTTACCTGATCTTTTCTTAGACCACTAATATCAAAATTGCTGTAGTCCACGATGAAGAATGGTGTTCATCGTATAGCAAAACCGTTACTGAGATTGTTGATGCCTATGCCCAGTGCTTCTTCGACGAAGACTTTCGACTAGTACTTTATCTTTTTGTAGTTTAGTTTATCTGAAACTGACGGATAACCGACAGAGATCTCATCATCCAGGTGCTTCCATTTTTTCTACTCTACACGTTGATCGCAATTCTGTCAGCCCTTCTGAAGACATCGCTAAGTTCCAATTGTTACGCAAGTCGAGATTTAGAGATTCTCGTAGCGTCCTCGTGACGGATAAAGCCTCTGTGATGCTCAACATATCTGCTCTTTTTTCGTTTCCCTCTCCGGCCATCGAGCTGGATCCCTTTCCCACCTTTGCAGACGGGCCAAGTCAGACAAAGGGCGACCAGTCTGCCGTTTTACCTTCTCCCAACGAGCGTCATCTTCCAAGAACTGAGGAAAAAACATGGACAATTGCCATTCTTGGGGCCGAGGGCGTCGGAAAGTCGGCACTAGCCGCCAGAGTAGGGCCTTTTATTTGATTTACGTTAGCCGTGGTTCAAGCTCTTTGTTTAGTTTACACAAGGAACGTATACAGGTAAGTTACCAAATCGTTGCTTGGGTCTTTCACGATATCACGATGTCTGAACTTACTCTACAGAGGTAAGCGTTCAATGCGCTTGTTTAGATCCGCTGCAGACCCACTCATAATCACAGACTTATGATCCAACACTAGAAGCTGTGCTGACCAAAAGGACGCTTATTGATCAAGATTATTGTTCTGTGGAACTTCTTGATATTTCTAGTCAAGGTCTGTCAATCGGACAGATCCTGGCGATCTGCGGTTTAATATCCTTCCTTAGCCTCCGAAAAGCACCAAGAAACGACGCAAACCATGATCAAGTATGTTTTTCTACATCCCGCCTCCGAACTCAGTGGGCACACACATTCTATGACAGAGCTGCTCAGGCTTTTGTTTTCGTATTCTCTATTGACTCAAGGGCGAGTTTTGAGAAAACCAGGTCCTTCTATCAATTAGTTCAACGTACAAGACGAGGAAGGCTGCATTTCATCCTCGTCGGTAATAAGCTTGATAGGTCGCACACTCGCCAAGTATCGTCATTAGAAGGCCATCAACTGGCAAGCGATCTTGGTTGCGAGTATGCCGAGACATCTGCCAAGACAGCAGCTGGCGTGCAAAGTATCTTTGTAGACCTCGTACATACGCTCAGCTCCAGCGACTCAGGATTACGCGGCCAGGAAAGCAAAATCTCCGCCGCATCCGAAAGTAATCATGCACGGACAGAAAGTAGACATAGGCATCGGTCATGT
>JABCKL010000009.1:110755-125735 GCA_018851305.1 Calocybe cyanea
AAGGTTACCTTCAGGGGATTGTTATCCATGATATATGATTGCAACGAGCAATCTGCGAGAATGACGGTGTCCTGAAATTCGTATATTTTCCATGGGGCAGCTATTGGACCAAAGTTGTTGCGTAGAGCGTGCAGTGCGATCTGAAGAGAGAACTGGCGTGGCGGGAGTGCGAGCTGCTTGTTTGCAGCCAATGCCTCTCGAAAATAAGAATACCAGTCCAACCCCAAAACAACATGTTCGTCGTCGGACACTTCGAGGGTCAGCGAGCAGGAGAATGTCCAGTGTAAACCTTGGATGGAGACTAAGCGAGACGCCGTGCCGCCAGCCGGAGTACACACGACCATATGGCCAGGGATGCTCGAATGAGAACGCTGATGATTGAAGTCTGTAGGCACAGAGATGCCCTCAATATAGCAATCCATGGCTTTAGGAGAAGAGAAGAGAATAATGTTTGGGTCTCATGTTTGGCGATGTAGCCGTAAGACATAGTCGCGGTGGCGCAGTTGAAAGGTGATGCACGTGCTTTGATCAACAACGAATCACGTTCATAATAAATGTTCAACGTTCAACGTTCGCTCCTTCTTCCATAGTCGGATCTGCGCCACCTTTCCTCGAGATACCTCGCTGTTGTTCCCGCGAGCTACTTGGAGTAGCATTCAACTTCTTCTAGCCACAAATCAACACTCCTATCTCCAAACATCATGCAAACAGTATCTATCACAGAGCAAGAATATCCGGAGCTGGTAATTTCAACATGCTGTGACTTGAGACTAGGACTTAAATATTCATAGATACTTTCTCCATCGTCCACTCTTTGCCCGCTCTCAAGCTCTCCGACCTTCTTCAGTCCCGAAATCCCCGCACTTCCCCGTCTTCAGATCGATTCTTTGGATACATCCCCTTTTTCTGTGAGTTAAACGATGCTATCCAATCCTGCAGTAGTGCTTACTTGCTATGACAAGGAATCTTTCACTGATTTCATTGAGGAAGAACTAGAGCGTTCACTGTCAGATGCAAAGACGAATAATTTGGACACAAGTTATGATATCCAGGTCGGCTTTTTACGACAATACATGAGTGTCTGCTGATATCATTGGAAGTGTTATACCAAAAGCAATGGTTTGGATGCCAAATGGGGTAACGAAGATGTCGATGTCGATGTAAATCCTCACCCACACGAGTCGCTTCATACGAATTGATTTCCATCATCCAGGAGATTCTCGTTATGCGGCCGAAAGCAACTAGCAAACTTTCAACGATAGAAGAGGAGACCCAGAGGAGCAGCAGTGCTGAGGTAAGCTAATCCTCCTACGGGAGGGACCCAATTGCCAATGATATCAGTTTCCACGTCCATCCGAATTCGAGTCTATTTCGGAGTCCGGAAGCGGTGTGCGAGCCCGCCTCTACAGGAAGCGCAACAATGGTCAATTTTACACCATCAAGACATTCCACACACACGCAAAGCCGTCCACAGAGCGACTTGTTTTCGATATTTTGGAAAGGCTAAAGGCTCCATTTCTTCCACAAGTATATCGTTCATTCCATGATGCAGATCGATTTTTCGTAGTGATGGTCAATAGATACGTCACTTTACCTTTACAAACGGGAATGCTGACATCGCGATACCTTAGGAATATCATTCTCGCGAGAACTTAGAAGGTTTCGTCTACTCCCAAGGCCCCTTGAATGCAGAACAAGTACTTTTTTACGCCAGCGAGCTTGTAAGCTTTCGTCCTTTGAACTTGTGTGTACTTACCTCATGTGATGTCAAGATCCTTGCGATAAGTTCTCTTCACGATGCTGGCATTATACATCGAAATTTGCATCCGGAAAATGTCATAATTAGCACCACCGGTCATATCATTCTAGAGGGTCTTGAATCTTCCGAATTACTTTGTTCTGCGGCCAAGAGTGGAGTCCAGAATACTTGGCCATGTACCACACCTATTCACTCTTTTACGCCTTTCTCCGCTCCAGAACTACTTTTGAACTGGGCCCACGAGTTCTCCGTTGATTGTTGGGCATTCGGCATGTCGTTACTTTTCATGCTCTCTGGGCAGGTACGTGGACTTGGCATCATGCTGTTTTGCCTATTAGGCTAAAGGGAATGCATAGCATCTGTTTGGTGACGCACAGCTAGCTACCGATGCCTGGAAAGATGTCTTAGTACGCGAACCCATCGGACTGACTTGTATTCCCGATTTCACAGCCCGAAATCTGGTTGGAAAGGTGCCAAACAATCGATTGGTATTACGCTTTGGATCTCATCTATCCTGTAATCAGTGTCTTGAACGGAACCCCGCCATCCGGTTGAGCATCTCAGGTGTTAGGAGACATACTTATTTCTCCGCAGTGTGAGAAACTTTCAGGTTTACTAACTGCTTAATTTCTCATTACATCTTACAGCGATTGGAAGAAAGTAGAAACCAAGTGTGTGCGAGGTTTGAATTTCTCCTTCTCCTGCGTCGCGCGTCTTTCAGCTTTACTCATCCCTGAAACTAATTAGTCCCTCTCCGACGCGATATTCCTATATCACCCTGTAATGCTCCTTCCATCCCATCTAACCTTCAACTGAGCGAAGCAGCTTCTATGCCAGCGGTTGACTGTCAACACTCTCAAATAACATCATGTTCTGAGGAAATGCGCAGCTCTGTTATTGAACCGGAACCCAAGCGCTGCCCGCGTGTTTCGTTGAGCACTGAACGGTCTCATATCCTGTCTAGGATCTTCAGGACATCTTCCGTGCTCGAAAGTTCTCCCAAAGCTACAAGATCAGGGATCGCGCCAGATTCACACCTACAAAGCACTCTGACTCTCCAGAACCCGCTCTCAGATAATCTTGGGTTTATTTCAACCGTTCCGGACAAGATGACGGCATTTTGGCAAGCTCTGGATCTTGAGGATTCTACCACGCCAATGGACGGCTCTGATAACCGTCCTCGCAAACTTCGAAAATCCCGCTCCTCTTTCTATCCAGGACAATTCTCGTCTAATACTAGCCGATTCTCGCTACATCATAGGCTCATCAAGAAACATTGGTTCGCCAATATCTCTTCACCGTCTATAGTTGCTCTTCCCTCTCCCACTGCAGAATTTCCTAACGGAATTAAGCAAATTGGAAGCGGTATCGGCTTCACTTATATCACGCCGGCTGCAGCTCTGTCTAAAGCGTCCATTTGTACCGATCTTCCTCAAGGCTGTCATGGATTTTTCTCCCAGCGACTTCCTGATTTACGGTTTAGTCTTCGTTCATCGAACGCATTAGATAAAGCTAAAGCGAAGCGCACCCTACTTAGCCTCTTGGTACCTGATTCTGGCAACGCCACTTCTCCGGTAGGCCTCGGAGGTTCTGACCAGGACAGACCCTTGTCATCGGAGGTCTTGAACATTGAAGCTGAGGTCTTGAATACTAGTTTTCAATCGGGGTTGCACAATACAGAATCTAACTTGGCCGAGGAAAAGTTCAGAGGTGTGGTTCCTAATGCTGGATTTCGTGAAGATGGTGCTCGGGAGGCTAAAGCGGGAGATGCTGAAACAACGTTAAGGCTGGTAACTCCCTCCAAAGATGACGTAGAGTAATTTCTGCAGCTTTCAACTCAAAGTTCTCTCTATGACCTTCTTACATGTACTCCCTCTTGTTACTGTGGCCCTATGTAGCTTTGTTCAACGACGTCTGTAATACAAATGATTCACACTAGAGCTACTCGCGTGCTCTGTGGGGTTACTAGTTCTGAGTGCTCGCGAACCAGGCTAGCGGGCTATATAGATGGCTATAAATGTCATTGTTTGTCACAAGTCAGCCTCAATTCTTTCTTCTTTTTGGCGCTGGTCGTATCTTCGTCCGTGCTTTTTTACTTTTAACTTTCACATCTCGCGGCCCAGAGGGCTGTTTTCCTCTTTTTTGCTTTGCTTCCTGCTGGCGGGCTGGAAATCCCATTTTTTTCACCGTACCTTGATTGCTGGTGAGCTCACCTCGACAAATTGGCTTTTTGAAATCTCAGAGTGTCCCCTGCTCAAAAAGCGATAGTTTCACAACACCCTGTGTTTACTTGAAGGACAAAAAACCGACTATGCCGCAAAACTCGCTAAAAAACACAGCTTGTGATATCAACTATTCCGTTCCTTATTCCGCCAAGGAGACAGGCCTGCCTGTACCCCCTGCGCCGACACATCATCATGTGCCAAGGCCACTCCAATGTCATAGGAAGCCCGTACCTTTGTCCTCGATATATACGAATGCCGCTTACATAAAAACCCCCTTCAAGAAGTCAACGCCACTCTTCCTTTGCTCTGCTTATTCGCAATCAAGCTCGCACAGTATTCCGTCTGTAGACAAGAGAGACGTCTCCGGAGAAAAGCATGAGGCTGTCCCCATTGTCCCAATAACGACATATAATGACCCTTCGTTGCTGCACACTTCTGAACGAGATCTCGATACTTATTTGTCCAAGTAAAACACGTAAAATACGATATTTGCCACTGCTCAGTGCATATGTGTCAGCGACCAAAGTAATCCATCCAGAGGTTGACAGTGACTTGGCTCGACAGGGATGAACGAAGAACGCACTTCAATGTCAAGGGCAAGAGATAGCATAGACACCCAACAAGTCATCGGAATAAGTACATTTGAAAAGGTATGGAGCTTAGAAATTTAGCTAAATTATAAGATGCTTGTCTGTTAGGCGTGGTTTCAGCACGAGCGTTCCTGATCCCGATTCAAAAATCGCAACCCGCCTACTTTGGGCAGTTCAATTCGGCTTCAGCGACGATCGCCTCTTTATTGGACTGGGAAGTGATGACGGTTGGGTCGGTGAATTCGGTTACACTCTGAATGAGGTCGTTCTTTGTATAGGTGAAAGTGAACATGTAATCGGCAACCCAAGGAAACCCGTGTTTAGTGTGGCCATTAGCCGTCGTCTAAAGGTCTGACATTAGCACGGTAGGACATGGTGGAATGTGATGCTTACGAAGAACTCAACCACGTCAGGTGTTTCAACAATGTTCGCTTGTGCAGGAAGAGAAATCTACAATGGCCATGATTACTTGAAGTGATTCTGAAATGCATCAAGTTACTTACATTGAAGGTCTTGATGGGGAAAGCTGCCAGACGTGCCAAAAAGTCTTTCTTATTGACTGAAGGAACATTTAACGACGCAGGCCGGATCGTACTGACGAAATTATCCGGGATCATTGACCCCAACTTATCGAGGTTCATTTCATTGGTAGCGGTAATCCAAGCAAAGGCAAGCTTGAGATGATTGGAGACGGCGACCATGACGGATATCCTCTGCAAAGTGAACGAGGTTGGAGTTTGTAACCTCCATGGTTCGCGCCTTTTATCCCTTCACTCTTCCTGTCAGGACCGAAGATCCTGTTTCCTTACCTGGTTGTGGCGACCATCAATAAGTTGACAGATGTCAAATACTCGGGGTACTGCTAAGATTATATGGGGAATGTTGTAGTGTACTTTGATATCATACTACTGTGGAAAAACGCGAGGGTTGAGAAGCCGGCCTTTCGTTCTCATATTCTTAAGCACGAGTTCCTTTAATTCAAGAAGATTGAGGGGGGGGAGAAGAGGTAGCCGGTGAGGGTGGTTTACTTGTGATATGGATCTTAAATTTGAGGGTCGAAAAGGCGCATTCAATGCTCAAAATGTGGTCACCAAGATTGAGATCACCGTGAGAAATGAAACAAAGTGGTTGGGCAGACGACTATACATTGTAAGCCATCTTCATATTAAAATTAGAGATGCCTGTCATGTTTCATATCGACATGCTTTGCTATAACACTCTTTTCTTGTACCTGGAAGAGGCAAACAGGGGATCAAGCTGCTTACTTCGTCTTTTCGAGCTTTCTATCTGGGACTGAAAAAGTCAACAGCTCCTAGCGCTTATATCCACTCTCTGCTGTTTAATTTTCTAGGTTGAGAGTAACGCCGAGTAACTCACCTTCACAAGGGTATTAGACTTGATGGCGGTGTTTTGGAATGGCTAATTGAGTGCAATATATCTCACGGTGCGCTCGTGCAATGGCACAACAAGAGCATGAAAGTCAGGCGATGTCGAACGTCCCTACATGTAGCTGTCAGCGACGCATAGATCGGGAAAAGGCACGTTATACAGTGACATCAATGATGAGACCGTATCGAGCGCCATGAACTGTAAATACTACGATAGTAAAATGTAAATGTGGCGCATGCAATAGAATTGGTGTCACTTCAGTCAGATTCCGCAGATCACTTGTCCATGTATCCGAGATGATGTTCCTTTTGCATGAGAGATACCGGACTCTTCCCAGTTGTGAAAACGTGATTCGAAAGAGGGGTCCAGTGACACAATGCAAACAGACACACAATCTTATCATCTAAATTTGAACGGCCAATACCAGCCCGAAACAGGTCTCAGCGCCAGATGACGATCAGGCTGTGATGTGCCAGGAAGGGCGAGCTTTGTTACGCAGTATACTTGGTGTTTTCGCGGCTAGTAGCGCTAGCACACGGGCCGACCATCACACAATCTCGTTGGGTGAGTCGGTTTAAAAGTGCTGAAGCTAGTACTTTATATATGTTCTAGTGGACCGGATAGAATCTAGATCCTAGTGCGTGGTCGACAGCTTTTTTGTATTGGGATCAACGTACCCAGCATTTGAAATTACAGTACTGAGCCACACGAAACTTAGTAGCTACCGTATCAGGGGATTGAAACCCTAGGGTGATGCTGACCTTTCGCGTAAACGACCGATAGAGTACGAACGGCCCGGATCGGCTGGCATGATCCTGACGCCTGTGCAGTGGACTCGTTTTCACTCTCGGTCTTTTTGGATGTTGAGGTGTGGACCTAGTGAAGGCTTGCTGCTTGAAGCAGACGGCCGACAACACTGCCCAATTGAGGCTACAAAGTAGAAAGGGTTCTCTGGTTTATTCATGCTGGGAAAAATAATCGTATTGAAGAGTTAAGCATCCAGGAGAAGAACCAGTTAAGAACCTACATTAAATTATAACATACTATCCGCGAATTCAAAACTGATGTTTGTGACGTATATGTTGACTGGAGCGTCCGTGCCCAAAAGAAAACTGTCGATTAAACAATTTGTGACATTGAATAGGCTTTCGTATTTGCTTCCACCGCATTGAGGTTGGGCTGGGTGGAGAGATGGTGTTGAAAGTTGCTCCACTGGTTGTGCTCTGTACTGCGAACTATATCGAGACTCGAGATAGGCAAGGAAGAGCTTGTGACAAAGGTGGTCATGGGGATTGCTGCTTAACTGGTTGCAACTTTCTCAGAGTTATGTAACTCACGATACATCTGCATGAAGGATACATCTAGCTCGATAGAGGACGTGCAGCTGGCTATTCTACATGTTGATACTTAGACACAAAAAAACTAGATATTATGGATGCCGCAAAAGATAATGATGCATGATTTTTCAATCCCACGACGGCGACGTCTGGTAAGTATGGTTACGGTTGGTGCCATTTTGCGCAGGGCTTGATGGTGACCAAGCGGGAGAGGTGGGGCTGTATGCCGGAGAAGCCGGGGCTTGCAAAAGAATAAAGTAAGTGCTGGAATGCGATAGTGAAAGTTTGGGTCTTACAATATGCCGGCGCTATGTACAACATACAATTAGCAGCAGTAAAAACGGAACTGAAAAGGCAAACAAATCTCACAGGCTGGGGAATATGTAGGAGACGTTGGCGCTGGGAGGATACCAGTAAGACACATACTGGTTTTGGCCAAAAATAACGTACAATATTTCGGTGACGACGGTGAGGCCATCGGTGATGTTGGCGAATATTTGGGCGAAGATGGTGAAAGCTGGGCGGGAGCTTTAAACCATGGTAAGTAGGAGACAGGCTGAAAACGAAGGAAACATACAAGCTAAAAATATCAGAGTAAAGATCAGGTGGCGGGCGATTAGTAACAGTAAAAATGTTATAGGTAAATAACTTGCTTGGGGAGTCTAGAAGAAAAGGGCGCGTATGAGTAGGGTAAAGAAAGGGTCAGGGGAACATATTCTTACAGCGCGGTGATGTAGGACTAAAGGAGGGACTGGTCGGTGAATACCGAGGTGATGTCGGGCTGAACGAGGGCGACTGGGGGCTGTATCGCGGTGAGGTAGGAGAGAAAGATGGTGATGTGGGCGAGTAGCGAGGACTAGTTGGTGAGTAACCGGGAGAAGTAAGATTCAGTGCTGGTGATGTAGGAGAATACGTGGGCGATGTGGGACCCCGCGAACGATCGTAGAAGGGCGACGTCGCATAAGGTGATGTTCCAAAAGGTGATGTTGCTCCAGAAAACGGAGACTGTGGGACGAAACTTGGTGATGTCGGCGAATAGGCGTTCGGAGAGCTTGGGCTATAGCCGGCAGGCGACATTCTGCCAGCGCTCAGGGGACTTTGATTGAAGCCACGATACTGGAAGTTCGTTGTGTCTTCACCACCATTGACTGCAAGGGGTGAGAATGAAGCCTGGTCAGCCTTGAAGACTCCATCTTGCCATATAGGCGAGTTGGTATCATAGGGCGTCATTGCGACTTGTCCAGGTGTCATTCCGCCATCAATCTGGGCGGCAAGCATGGTTTGGACTGGTAGCCGGTGATCAACGATGGCATCCTTCAACATATCGATATCAAGGGCAACGTCGAAAGCTCCTGTGCCCATCGGAGCCATCTGGCCAAACATAACGTTCTCCGCAATGCCGTAACAATCATCCTTCTCCCCAACAGCTGCAGCCTCCATAAGGATCTCGACCGTCTCCTCAAAAGAGCACCGCATCAATGCACCAGTGTCAGCACGATTGATACCATGCCGCGTGATGGCCATTAGAGTCCCTCGATGGGTCATGAGGTCACACAGCAGTGCCAGGTGACGATAATTAACGTAGGAGCCGTCGAATTCGATAACACCGCGTAGTTCTTTCATAATGGCGGCGCGAGCCGCTTCTATGCCCAGAACGTTGAAGATTTCAACACAGCTGTTTGAGTAAGTCCGCTTGAAGTCGACTCCATCAATACACATCACGGTTTTGAGGTTGACTCCGTCCGTTTCCAAAACCCATTCCTTTTCTCGGCCGGTTTCGATACTTCCTTCGGGGGTGACAATCACTTTATCCTGCTCCATCAAGAACACGCGTTTGATGCCCTTCACTCCTCGCAAACTGACCGAGTTCAACATAGTATTTTCGAGTTGTCGCAGGAATATGTCCTCTTCAATGACACCCAGACCGTCGTCTTCCTTATCCGCACCTCCGAGCACACGACAGCGGATGATAAGTTTTTCGGAGTTATCTTCGCTCCAAATGACAAAAAGATCGGTCTTGAAGCTTTCCGCGATTCGACTGGCAACATAATGCATAGTGAGTTTTCGATCGATCATCTTCGCGCGGTCCAATTCAAGACGAAGTAGCCATGGGGATTGGAGGTGGAGCTTGGATTCGATCTCTTCATCGGGAATAGCAAAGAACGACTCGACGAAAACGGAATCCTCTTCGATGATGGTCGAGCTAGGATCGGGATCGTACCAGATTTCCACTCCGGCCGTTACAGTTCGCAAAGAGGTATATGCAAGCTCTTGTTGAACATTCTTAGCTAGAGTCGAAGAGCTAGATATTCCAGGTTCCAGATAAACGGTAAGCGAAGGCGTCTTGATATTGGTAGCAACATTGATAATCTCCTTCAGACGAGGCACACCGAGGGTAACATTTTTACTCGATACACCAGCATAGTGGAAGGTGTTTAAGGTCATCTGAGTCGCCGGTTCACCGATTGATTGAGCCGCGAGCGTCCCGCACATCTCTCCTGGATGAACGACAGATTGATTGAACTTGGCTTCTATTTCACCCAAAACCCAGTCAAATGCTTCACGGCTCAGATGGTATTTTTCCAGAACTCGACGAGATGCGAAAGTGGCTCGTAGGTGCATGCGGAAAGTAAGCGTCGCGTTTGCTTGAGCCTCCCAGCTGAGGGGATCATCGCCACGGACGACAATAAGGCGCTTGCCAAGCTCTTCGACAGCATCAACAATATAAGCGGGCTCCAAGTCGCTCGGCTTCCGACGATCGATGTGAAATATCTGTGTGGCGTTTTGAACGATGCGTTGGAGGTTGACAGGAAGATAATGGGGTAACGTCGTCGGGGAGCGAGGAAAGATGAAAGTACGAAGTAGCCGTCGGTCCTCGATCAGCCGAGAGTATTCTTCGTCCAATTTTGCCTGAAGCTCCAAGGAGCTGTCATCGATCCCAACCTGTAAAACACCTGGTAAAAAGCCGCCTGAAAGATCCGTGACATCGACACGATAATTGTGCTCGAACTCCTTGTCATTAAGACCAAATGTCTCGATCGTTTGCCTCTCAATGAAAGCTCCGTCCATGCCATCCTCTCCATACACGAATTGGATGAGATCACCTAAGGAATTGCGTACTGTTCCGTCGTAACAAACCATCACGTCCTCTAAAGCTTTGACCAGACGACGCTGGATGTAACCCGTCTCAGCGGTTTTCACAGCAGTATCGATCAAGCCCTCGCGACCAGCCATGGCGTGAAAAAAGAATTCTTGTGGAGTCAGCCCGCGCAAATACGAATTCTCGACGAATCCGCGAGCCTCAGGACTAAAGTCGTCCTTCGTGAAATGGGGAAGAGTACGATGTCGGAAGCCAAAGGGAATGCGACGGCCCTCCACACTCTGTTGACCCACACAAACCGACATCTGCGATATGTTGATGAACGAGCCTTTAGAACCGGCAACTACCATCTGCTTAACGTTATTGTCTTCCTTCAAGTTCTTTTGCGCATATTGACCGGAGTGATCATGAGCCAGGTTAAGCTCACGCTCAACCAAGCTTTCGAAGGATTCGCGGATTGTCATACCAGGGGCAGCTTTCAGCCGATCATGATACGCATCTTCGATGATGTTTGCGACATTGCCTTTCTTGTCCGCAATGGTCTGAGTGATATGGGCCATCGTTTTCGGGTCGGCTATCGTGTCACCAATGCCGATACTGAAGCCGTTGTGGAAAAGCCAAAAGTTCACAACCATCTGGATGCCGGTGAAAAGCTGCTTCGTTGCCTCTGGGCCTTTCTCTCTGAATACTACGTGCACCAGTCCGCCTTGTGACGCGCCGACAGTCTTTTTCTCAACAATGCCGAAGATCAGCTCGCCGTTTTCAATCATCATGCCGTCATCAAAAACAGGATTGGAAGATCTTGGGTCAGGAGAACGGTGAATGTTGATACCACGAGGAATAGTTAGACTGAGAATTTGTTTCCCTGTCCAAAGAGGCTTAGGCTTAACGATAGCGGGGATGGGAACAGAACCGTCCCATTCTGGCACCCAGAGAAGGATGTTCTGGACTGCGTTCCAATCGAGGAAAGTATCTCGCAAAGTGAACTTTCGAATGCCACATAGGGTGTCTTGGACAATGCCCATCACAGGCTTGTTCGCTTGCGGTGATATGATCTGAGGGTCTACTAAGAAAGTTATCATCGTTACTAAGGAAGGACGCTCACTTGTCGCGGTACCCAAGCAATCTGGCTTAATTCGGCTCTGGTTTCCTCGCTCTGTGGTATGCTTATGAAACTATGAGAAGCAACCAAGTTGATTAGTGAAAGAGATCTTACTGCATGTTCATTTCATCACCATCGAAATCAGCATTGTAGGGAGGCGTACTACAATGGAAATTTTAACCTGTGGCCGTTGGCTTAGATGGCGCCTGTTACTTACACGGAAAGATTCAGGCGAAAAGCTACAGCAGTCATGAGTATTGTTCAGTGATGTCAGAAGCTGGACACGAACTGGAATAAGGCATGAGTTTGACACGGTGAGCCATCATACTCATTTTGTGCAAACTGGGTTGCCGATTGAATAGGACAAAACTTAACAGTGGTCAGTGGTAAGCGGCAAGTTTATCGAACCCGAAAACTTACTCTCCGTCTTTTAGGTGTCGTTCGACTATGAAACCATATTGCAGAGTGGCGTCCGCACGCTTATTATACCGCAGGTCGATCCGCTCTCCGGTATCACGAACGACGTATCTTGCACCGGGATATGTGGCAGGCCCATTCCGTACCAACATCTGTAGATATGCAATGTTATATGGCGTAACTAACCGCCAAATGAGAGACAAGTGAGAAATTGAAGAAAATTCATGCATAATCACGAACCCCGTTCTGGAAACGTCAAGTTCATAGCGATCGTTTTTGGCACTCCAACTTCGTCCAGCTCGAGGTTAGGGTCTCCTGTGATGACGGTTCTTGCGGAAAAGTCTACACGTTTTCCCATCAGATTACCCCGGAGACGACCCTCCTTGCCCTTCAGCCGTGCTCGTATAGCCTTGACAGGGCGTCCGGACTTTTGCAGAGCTTGGGGTATACCCGCAATATCGTTGTCCATGTATGTAGCAACATGAAACTGAAACAACTAACTGAGCACTTCAACGACTAGAACAAGATGTCAATACCTGGAGAAGCTGTTCAAATTCCGATATGACATGAGCCGGCGCGCCCTCTTGCTCACATCTGCGAACATTAGCTGAGGCTTTTATGATGTCACCCAGTTTATAAGTGAGATCGTCCTCGCTTCGCATTGCCCCTCCATCTACAGCAATACTTGGACGAACTGGAGGTGGCGGTACAGGCATGACAGTAAGGATCATCCATTCAGGGCGGGCATATTCGTCCGAAAGACCAATGAGATGAAGGTCCGACTCCGACATTTTTTTGAAGACAGTATAAACCTCAGAAGGGGTAAAAAGCCGTTTGTCCGGTTGCATTGACTTCACCTCCTATATAACCAGCCTAGAATGAAAAAAAGTCTCTTCGATTCAAATTGGTCATGCACTAACCTCGTCATCATCTTTTGCCTTCTTGTATTGGACGAAAAGCTTCAACCCTTCCTTTCTGATCTGCGGCTGAACATGACCACAACCCCCGTGTCCCTTCTTGATCTCTTCGTTGTCATCTGCACCTTCTTCCTTGGGATCATCAGGTTCGCAAACCATTTTCGTCTTGCAAAAGGACCAAACCATGCCCATTCGGGCTTTCGGGTCGCGAATGTGGCGAATTTTGTCCGAAAAATTGGGATCCAACTTACATATGATAAGTAACATCAACGTAGATGCCGAGAGGGTTTAAGTGTAATGATGGTAGTGGGAATTTTTTTTTAAAGAAGGACATGCAAAATGGATGAGAATGTCAGTTTACAATGAAATTCAACCACAAAAATTTGAAGCCCAGACATGGGAACAAACAACAAGACTTCAAAGGGGTGACCGAACTAACGAGTTGTCAAAGTGCTAGGTCCATGAACACGTGCTGCTACTGCGTCACAGCAGAGGACGGTTGGACCGACCCATCATTGCAGAGACGTGGCTCTTCAGAGTAAACGTCTGCATTCTGTCTTTTTTACGCACTTCTCGTTCAGCCCCCCATTTCACCACGCAACCTCGTGTCCAACCATGCGCCGTGTGGATACAATGGATCAGCGCGGCGATCAAGCGACCGAAAACGCGCGCTACGTGATCCCCACTACGGAGAGGAAGGACGCCCTCGATTGTCGAGGGAACTAACGTGGAGCGGGTTTGGGGTTCTCCATGGAATATGGAGAGAGCCCCCAGAAAATTGGGATGTGGGGGTGCGAAACGAGTAAAGAGCAGGAGACATAACTTACAATATCTGCTTTCAGCTTTCCACAATTTACACATATACATTCGAGGATTTTCTTCACTTTCACAATGAAGCCTGAAAAGATACGGATTCAAGATCCGCGAACTGCACGGTGTACAGGAGAATGAACGTACCAGGGTGGAAGACAGGACGCGCTAGCTCGATGTGACCAAAGTGGCCCGGACATTCCGACATTCCTTCACCACAAGTCTGACATTTGAAATTCCGGTCGATGGTTCCCATACGAGGGTCCATAAGTCCTCCAGCTTTGGGCTTATGAGTAGCCTCATCCATGACCTCTGGATGTTCAATTTTCGCGACCGAGTAAGCTTTCTGTAGGAAGGGTTGAGCGAGCTATTTGAGTTGAAGATGGCATAAAGAAAAAGCTACGTACAATTTCCTCGGGCGAGAGGATGCCAAATTGAACCTCTTTCACTTTGCGGATTGGAGCAGTGGAAAAGGCGAACTGATGACCAAGCATAATGGTGGATAATAGAAAACACTACGTCTAAAATGAGTTGGAGGCAAGTCGAAGAAAAGGGTCGAAGTAGAAAGGTCGTAATCAAGTCGGATGAAATATTAACGTCGAAGTAGGGTAGTCTTGTATAAAACTTTCTGACCGAGAGGGCGAAATTTTAATGACACGGGCTAAAGGTCTTGGAAACCGGTCGCAAACGTAAAGTCAAATCGGGATTGCAACGCAGGGCGTATTGTCCAGTAGAAACGACCAGTTTTGGGGGGTAGAGAGCGCGAAATGCACGGCTTGCTGTGCAAAGACGGAGATGACTATGGTGGTTGAGAGACAACCAGCGATGTGATGACTTTTCGGACTCCGCTCGAATTTGTGTCGGATCCGTTGTTGACGTTGGCGCATGGCCCACCTCTCTTGGCCACAGTTCCTATCATTCATTTAAAAAGCTTAAACAACGTCGTGCTATAACCTCTTCATTCCTTCGAAGATCGCCTCTTGTTCTATCCATTGCAGGCTCGACAATGTCATATCATGTAGACTTGACCCACCTTACCACCCGTGTTTTATTTTCTCCAACCTTACAACGAGGCCACTATCAACATCGACTCGGCCATTTACTCCGAGTACTAGTGACGGCATAGCTCTCAATCTTTTCGAACGCTACTCTTTCTGCTGCTGAACTTTGGGCTCACTTCTCGATGTTCCCGTACCAAACTTGTGGAAATATCTACCAGTCCGAACCTGTGACATGACCATGATCGTGTCAAGCCTCTTGCTGAGGAAGCTACTCTTTGTATCGGCTGAATTTTTTTATGTACGCTTGAATTGGTGTGTCGCAATACTATCATA
>JABCKL010000010.1:0-29504 GCA_018851305.1 Calocybe cyanea
AATTGTAATATTGTGCTATCTGTTACACAGGGGATGAGCTACAAGGCGGCAGTTTAGTGGTGGAGGATGACAAACCCATAATTTGGATGGTCTCTTGGCGAAGGAGAGCCTGGGCGCGACCTTGTCTGTGGATGTCACACATGGATTTTGGACAAGGATGCTTACACATCATGTCACATGCAGGATCCATAAACCATGAACCGCGAACCGCGAACCGCGAACCAAGTAATGCCAGTTGACAAATGGTGGTTAGTCACAATGTGTCACCGGTGCATCACACATGAAGGAAGGACCACGAACCAAAAACCAAAGTGGCTTAACCAACGCCACTGAATAAAGTTCAAAAAATAAACTTATGTAAAACACTGAATAAATTTCACACAGTACAAAATGATAAGACGATTTATGCAATCATAGGACGCGCCCATGTAACTATGAATTCACCCTGCAACCATTTCGGCACACCTAAAACCACGAATTTCCAGTTGAAACCAGGTTCAAAACCTCATTTACACTGATAAACCAGAATAAACATCGAAAAATACACTCATAAGCCAGGGTTACGATCAAACTGGTTAATCCGTTATGGTCGCAGTTTTGCCTCCATGAGCCATGCATGCCTTCCTGGTCGTCTCATCTTCTCAATCAGTACCGACGTTCACCAGTGTGACCGCTATAAATTGCAACCCTGAATTGGGGGGAACGAGATAAACGACTTTGAAACGATCGAAACAAACTTGGTTGATGTCATCTTGTACGAAAAGAAATCGAATCGACTGGCGCTTGGAATCGAAATACATACATGTATCTGCGACTTTCTTCAAAGGGAAGTGATAGTCAGCGTATTTCATGGTATGCAGCTAGCAACCTTTGAATATCGTATCACAGTAATAAATAGACCTGTAAGACCGCAAGAAGCATTACAAGGCATATATGGGGACCTCTGAGATGATCGAATGCCTACCGCCAAAATCCATCTGTTGTCACTTGTCGCAACTACTGTAGCGAAATGATCACCTACGCTTCCATCATCGACTCAGGAAATAGATTATCGGGCACGCAATGAGTTTCGAACTACTGGCGTACTCGACGAGCCGACCATAAAGCAAACGGAAGGGTTCTCTTCGGCAGTCTAGCAGATGGTTCAAGTCTTCATAACGCCGAATAGTTCGCTGAGCTGACCAAGGCCTGCGGAGAACTTTATTTCTACAACCGTCCACCAAGGGTTCTCAACAGTTGAGCAAATACTAGTCCCTTGCTTCAACTAACTGAGGACATGTTTCCTGTAGCTGGCTATTGGGTAGACACCTGGCTCCGAAATTTAGATTTTGACACAGCAGCTATCGACTTCCATACTCGTCAAGTGGCCAAGAGTCGTAAGCTGGATTTGACTAGGGAGCGGCTTTATTGCAGACGATGATCTCGTTCGATGCTCAAATTATCCGGTTTATAATGTTCAAAACTGGGATTTTTGGCTAAATTCGTCCTTTCTCTTGGATATAGACATGTTTTCAGAGCCTGACTAGTGCACCAGACTTTGATTGAACGGTTAAACTCCCAGGAAATCGGTTCTGCAGAGTCTCATTAATACGACATCTGGCAGTTGGCAGCGAGAACGTCTACCTACCTTCCATCACTGACCTGAACTCACTGGGATCAGTTTCACGTCTTCGACACCCGTCAACAGTGAGCTTCCATGTAGTTTCATGAACCCAAAATCTGATACAATCCCATTATCTGTCATCGTTATATGATGACATCAAACCAACAGCATGGGCCCACTAAACGCTATCACACCTTAGACAAACGATCGAAAAGGCAATTTGACGAAAGGTGTAGTTTGTTAACGCGCTTTTGAAGGTGGGCAAATTTGAGCCATGTTTATTATTTAAATGCTATAATCTCGTGGGGCGTTAGTTCAAGCTAAAAATGCGCAACCAGCAGGGTTTGAGGGGAAAAGAACACGCAAAGACGGTTCGGTGTGCATAGGCTATTGTAATGATCGCGAGTTCCATGCAAAGGAGAGCGTAGCATCAGGGAAAGTGTGTATCAAGTAGATATCCATGGTTATTTGACTGAATGACAACGAATTGTGATCCGGAATATTCTTGAAACATTTCACATATGCTCAGTCGGCCTAGCATTTTCCGCAAGTATTGATATGGAGATCTCAAAATGGATCAGCGAGCAAGCAAAAGAGTCGTTCTGCATATATTCAATGAGAAAAAGGTGGTAGTAATTGATGACAACATATATGGTAGAGGGCAGAGCGACAAAGCATAATTCAATCTTACTGTCCAGCCAGGTATCTGTGGCCCATATTTCGAATAGTCTATGCTCCTCTCTCTCTATGTGAATTCAAAGCTCGCATACTGGTAAGTTGTTTCATGGTTCAAATCAAATAAGCACTGATCAGCTGAATTATCGGCTAGTCAACTATCGAAAACGCGTTGTAGCGTGCAATATACTAAGGATTAAAGGATTAATCAATGTCGTTACTCTGTGATTACCCTCTATTGCGGACGTGTGTCCTACAATAAAACTATTTCTATGATTTTAGGTCTTCAAGAGCGCTGCCAGCGTAGAGGAAGATAATAAACAAGTCGGCGCTCAAGTTATTACAGAAATATGACTACACTTCGTATGATAAGAGCTCCGATCCTGTTAAAATTGAGAAGGGTTAGAATCAGCTACCATTGAATAGAGTAAAGATACATTCCAGTGCTTAGAGGCGCTTACGCAGGACTTCAAAATGGTATATGAGGAGTACCAATTCTGTCAAGTTCAACCGACTCGGATTCAGCTGACACTAATCTTCCGTTGAATCCGTTGGGGAACATCAAATTTACTGATATTCCATTTGTATGTACAAGCGTAAGAGGTGCCAAAGATCTTTGGCGGGAAATTGCTCACAATATGGAAACTGAGGGATAAGAACCAAGCGAAGCGGATCTAGTGAAGCTGCCTAGATCTTGTGATATTCGCCAGAAGAATTTACTTTGACTTAAGTACCGATACCTCAAAATAACTCTTCACTGAGGTAACGGTCGGTTGATCTCTAAAGATGCGCCAATAAAACAACATTGTGACGACAATTTCGCAAATTTTACTCATTGATCGAGAGCCAAAAGCATTGTGTAAAGATATATGTTCTAAAACTTAGAGGCTTGGTGGCGCTGGGCGCGAAACGCTCTTCAGCCAAGTACGAGAGCGAGCAATGGCGAGTCGAGCATTCTGATTGCTGACAAGGATCCTAATCACAGATTTTATGACAGACATGAGGAAGTGTCTAGAAGTTGGAGTCAGCAATGGATGTAGAGCTAACACGTCCAAAGCTGGATTCGGAAGAGGACGTTCACCGTGAGAGAGTTGAGGCTTGTAAGTCCCAATCGAAATCTTCTACAATACTACATCAACATAAAAAGTGGCGTCCCGCCTATGCCTAATTACTCTTTACTACAGTCTAACGGAAAATCTGTCGTGTATCCAGAATTTGCCGATGTCCCGCCAACGGTAGCTCGCGAGCAAAGTCGAGGTCACCTCCATTCATTCCAGCCGACATCTCAAAATTCCCCAGGAGCTTCTAGTACAAAACACTCTCCTACGATGTCAGATAAATTGGAGAAAGTGACAATGAAGACTCGCATTGCTGTGCGAGACAGGGATCCTCACAGATTTCAAGTCGTACCCCTCCGCGATGCTGGCAGGTACTCTACTGGGTACAGACCGCATCATTCACATTCACATTCAAACGCGACTAATTTCACTGCTGAAACAACACGAGCGCATGGAAGCCTTTCGAGCAGGCTCCGTATCATGGATGAAAGTACGAAGTCTACGCCACCGCCACACCAAAACCGCAAAATGAGCATACGGGAACGTGCAAGGTCCCCAGCACAATATCTCAGCAATCCATCTTATTTAGAGGTTAATCCTTTAGGGATACCTGCTGACATGCCGCATAATACCTCTGCTACCCAAGCTGAAAATCAAAATCATCCTGTAGGAAACCCGAGAGAAGAGACTGATAAATCTACCCTCACCTCTAGTCTTAAACTTAAAGAGAATTTCGACAGCTTCTCCTATCGATTTAAACGCACAAGCCATGAAATTATTCCTGACAACCGGAAGCAGGACCATGCGCCGGAAACTGCTGTCCTGCCTTGTACATCTCGGCTGAAGCGGAGTAATTCGGTCGCGAGCCACAGGCAGGCGAGTGTACCGTCTACCGCAGGAGACTTCAAGTGGAAAAGCATTACGAAGAGACATGCAATATACACACGCTCTTTATATGTACCCTTCAAAGGACGAACAACAGCGGAGAATGGTTCTTCGCAGGCGTCTGATAGCTCTTCTTCTCTGAACACCTCAGCCTCTGGCGATCCGAACTACACCAAAGACAACATGAAACCACCTCCTCTAGGTCGACATGACAGCCTCGCGGGCATCACGTCCATGCATGCTGAACGGTTGGCGTTACGAAAAAGTGTTTCCATCTCAACGCTACCTTCTTTATCTTTAAATTCCCAGAGCGATATAAGAAATTTGCGGGTTTGCGAGTATAAGCCTTTGCGCTGTATTCGGTCGTCTGATGTCAGAAACGTGAAAAGGGAATCGGTTTCAGACCCTGTTGATCACCATCCTGTCATATCTTTGCTACTTATGCAAGTCGAGCAGGCGATTCGAGACTGGGAGAAGATGTCCGCTCATTGATAACCCTCTCAGAAGCGTTAACCAAGTACAACCTTAATTAGAAATCCATGGAGCATGGGTGGTTCATCCTAATGATACAGTGACAGCTATATTTGACTATAACCACACTATAAACAAGGGTGAGGTCGAGACATTGAGTACATGAGGCGTATAAATGGTTTTGAGAGATATAAAGCGAATCGCGTATGATCAAAAGGTGATTTTCTTGCCCTCAGAGGAACCGATAGCCCCGTTACGGGCGTTACCTCGAGGAGCTCCGCGTCCCCGACCACGTCCGCCACCACGTCCGCCACCACGATCAAAGCCTCCTCGGCCTCGTCCACCTCTATCACCCCCACGTCCCCGTCCGCCTCCACCGAATCCGCCGCCTCCACCGAATCCGCCGCGACCACCACCGCCGGGTCCATCCCTCGGCTGCGAGTAATCAAGGCGAATAGAGCGACCCTCGATTTCTGCTCCATTCGAAGCCTCGAAGGCTTTTTTTGCACCTTCAATATTCTCAAACTCCACATATCCAAACCCTTTCAACTGTCCAGATTCACGGTCGGTAGGTAAACGTACAGACTTGACACCCCACTCGTTGAAGAACGACCATACCGAATCCTCTGTTACACCAAAGCTCAGATTGCCCACAAAGAGCGTTGAACTCGGGGGGCTTGTCTGGTCTCCGAAAGCCTGTCTTCGTTTCTCTCGCGCTTGATTCTTGTCTGGCGGGTTACTGCGGTCGACTTTAATGGCGCGTCCGTCGATCTCCTGCCCGTTCATTGCTAGCGCCTTCTCGATGGCTTCAGATGTCGCGAAGTGGACGTAGCCAAAACCGCGCGATCTGCCAGTCGTTCGGTCAAGCTGCACGCTCGCCGACACAACTTCGCCGCACTCTTCGAATTCTTGTGCGAGACGATCATTATCGACGTTCCACGATAGCTGGCCGACGAAAATGGATTTTGACTCGCTCGCCGAAGTTTCGTTGTTGGGAGGCGCGATTGTTGTCGCGGCCTTGGTGCCATTGGCAAGTTTGGCTTTTTTTGTTGCATTAGGAGGGGTGTCTTCGGCTTTGCGCTTGCCTGTGAGAGTAAGGATCAGTCGAAGCGACGGGTGTATAAAGTATAGTAATACCTGGTTTAGCTGCCGGTGTAGAAACATCCTTCATCTCGACATCACTGCTATCGTCTGAATCCGATTCTTCATCTTCAGAGGATTCTTCTGATTCGCTCTTGGCTGTCTTCTTGATTGCAGTAGCTTTGGAAGGCTCATCATCGGAGTCAGAGTCTGAAGACGATGTGGACGGCTTGAGACCGTCTTTAACGGTTACCTTCGCGTCGTCATCAGAGTCGGATTCATCCGAAGATGAAGCTTCAGCGTCCTTTTTGGCAGGCTTCTTCACCGGACTAATCTTTTTGGGTGAGATCTTAGAATCGGACTCGGCGCCTGACTCTGCGTCAGAACTGGACTCGGATTCTGAGCTTGATGAGGTCGCTGCTTTCGCCACAGGCTTAGCGGTAGCCTTCTTGTCCGAAATTTTCTTGGGAGCAGTTTCCTCGTCGTCACTAGATTCAGAGCCGGAAGAACTTGAGCTGGATTGAGAGCTTGACTCCCCAGAGCTTGATGAGCTCGCTGCCTTCGCTACCTTTACAGTAGTCTTAGAAACAGACCTTTTATCAAGAATCTTCTTGGGTGCAGGCTCATCGTCACTCGATTCAGAGCTCGAAGAGTCGGAAGGTGCGGCTTTCGCTGGGAGTTTGACTTGATGAGATTTAGGCTGCTCTTCTTCTGACGAAGATTCACTGCTCTCATCGGAGCTGACTTTTTTGGTCTGACATATATTGCAAAAGTGTGAATCGACTGGGTATTTCCAACAGCTTTTAAGCCTACCTTGCCATTCACTGGTTTAGGTTTTCTTTCATCCTCACTCTCCGATTCCGATGATTCGCTATCACTGTCGCTTACTGGCTTCGTGATAGGTTTCTTAGGAGTTTTTACGTTAACCGGAGGCTTCAAGGAGATTATCAGCGTCGGTTTTATTTACACAATGGGCCATAGCACATACATTGACTTTTTTGGGCTTGTCTTTCGTCTTCACTGCTACTGGGGGTGCTGAGACTTTTTTGGATGCCTTGGGCGCAGCATCCTTAGCCTTTTTCTCCCCCTTCTTTTCTGACTTGGCCATTTGTTAGGTTCTAAGGAAGGACAATGGCAGAAAGCGGGCTAATTTGAAATTTTATTTTTTGAGATTCGGATCATGTGATCCGACTGTCATAACCCAAATTTCGGCGCCTACGGTCTACCACAGTGTCTTCCGTTCCTTAGCCGCCTGCTGCTCTGGTTACCAAATGGATAGCGGGAATTTCGACATCATTATAATTGGCACAGGAATAACGGAATCTATAGCTGCTGCGTAAACAACTTTGGCTATTCTGAGTTACGTCCGCTCAACTAGGTGCCGTCGGTTTGCAGTGCTCTCTCTAAGGCCGGTTTTAAAGTAGCTCATATCGACGAGAATTCGTATTATGGGGGAAATCAAGCTAGCCTTTCACTTGATGAACTAGTCCAGTGGGCGGACGCTGTGGCGTCCTCCAGCAATTCTAAGTACACATCTGTCTCCCGTTCAGCCGAGATACCTCCTCAGCCTCGACGGTATTCTGTCTGTCTGTCTCCTTCAGTCATCCCATCTACCGGATCAATTATATCCTCCCTTATATCTTCTGGTGTGGCGAAATACGGAGGGTTCCGCCTCTTGGAGCGCGTTGCTGTTTATCACACATCTGGGATTATTCAAAACGTGCCTGGAACGAAGGAAGATGTTTTCAAGACCAAAGAAATCAGTCTCGTGAATAAGCGGAGACTAATGCGATTTCTTATGTTTGCTGTGGGCGAATTTGAAGACAAGAAGGAGTTAGAGGGGACACAAGAGATGTCTTTTGCCGACTTCCTCAAGGCTACTTTCTCTTTGAGTGATGATATTCAATCTGCTCTAGTATTTGCTCTAGCCTTTTGCTTCTCTCTTTCCGGTGAGTCGTGGCACGTTAATCCTTTTGGCCGACCCCAACCCTCTGCCGACTAGATCTTACTCTCCCAGCACTGCGCCGCGTTCAACGATATCTCCGCTCTGCAGGCCGATACGGCGCTTCCTCTTTTCTCATAGGCGAGTATGGTGGTGTGGGTGAGATTGCACAAGGTTTTTGCCGGGCTGCTGCCGTTAGTAGCGGGGTATATATCCTTGGCAGAAAAATTCTTTCAATAACAGATTCCTCATCTGTGCTATGGAAGCATAGCTCACCAAAACCTAACTATCTTATCTCTATAGACGATGTCCCAGACATTCTCACCTCCTATGTCATCATTTCTTCTGCGTCTCACTTACCTGCCAATATGCAAGCCTCCGACACGCCATTGTCAGACGAAACGTCAACCTATGGCCATTCTTCCGTTGCTCGATGTATTGCCGTTGTCGATCGGAGCATTGTACCCCCACCTTCAGTCTCGTCTTCAGAAGAAACAGATGTTGAAGACGGAGCGCCTATAGAGACTGAGAATATACCTCAAACACAATCTGCTTTAGATGCTAGTATCATAGTTTTTCCTCCTGGGTCTGTCAAAGGTGGCTCGGAAATGGTAGCTGCGACACTTCTTATAACAGGGGAGAGGACAATGTCAACGCCCCAAGGAACCTGTTTGTTCTTTTTCTTGTTCTGATGCAGCATTTCTAACAACAAGTATAGGGATCTGGTATATCTCTCTCCCGATATTATCCCCTGAGGCGGATGTAGTCTCGGCTGAACGACTTTTACAGCCATATTTAAACGCTATTCTTGCGCTCACCGTAAGGTCGAGCGCATCATTACCCAGTCCCTTGTCATCAGCTCATCCGAATGCATTATTTCCGGAGACCACTGAATCCTTACCAAAGCCTCTGTTGACGTTGTTTTATATCGAACATCCTCATCCGATGGCCGACGTTGTAAAAAATCCGAGTACAGGGAACTGTATAATCCCTCCTTCGCTTCCTCCAGCGTTACCTATTACTGAAGTTGCCGATACGGCAGCTACCCATGCTGAAATGGTCTTCTGGGAGGCAGTCAAATCACTTCGTTCCGCTGGTATCCTGCCTGATACTGACCGCGAACCAGACAATCCCGAAGCTCCGGATTATCCAGTCACATCTTTTTGGCCGTCACTGGAGACCGAAGAAGAACCAGAAGAGGGAGAAGCATGGTGATCTTGTGTAGAACTCATTTATAAAAAAGTAATAGGACATTGTAAATTTGGACACGGAATCTAAAGAAACATGCACAAAGTTCTGTTAGGGCAAGATGGCCGAGCGGTCCAAGGCGTGTGACTCAAGCGTAGCTTACCTGCGTTCGCGGGTTTCTCATCATCGTATGATGGCGTGGGTTCAAATCCCACTCTTGTCAAATTTTTTTTATGCCGGGACCAAACATAAACGATCTAAAAGGGGACCATGGTAAAGAACGCCTCCTGCTCCTACTTCGCGTGAACACCCGACATGCATCCGTCTTTCCGCGCTTCAGCTGCTCATGTTCGCCAACCGCTCATCAAGTTCATCGGAAGGCGCACACATCCCAATGGTCAGATTTGTTGACATATCATACCTGGTCTGTCTTTACGCACAAACGTCACGTTGTCTCCAGCGCCTGCAACACCACATCCACATCCGGCAGCGCCTGCAGATATCAGGAATCGCTTTGCGGAATTTATGAAGAAGTCTCAATCATCCCAAGCATCGTCTGCACCAAATAAAGACTCAGGAGCAGCTCTGAGCGAATTCTGGGAGGCTCCAGAGCACCTCTGGAAGCAAGATATTACTGAGGCGGAGATTGAGGCTATCTCAGTCAGTGCAATGCGTTTTTGGTCGTTTTTGCTCTCCCACTAATACGGATAACACTCAGAGCGGCGGTGCCTCGTTGCATTGATAGACATCTTCGTTAATCATGGTGGTTTTCAAAGAAACCATAACTAATTCACGCAACACAGCTGTATCCAAGCTCTAGGTGATAGACTATTCGACTGAGGTGTTCATTACGGGAGAGCGAACTGCATTACATTCTAATCCTTCTCTGCATATGCCAATAAATGTTGTTCAACCTCAGCCTCGCTCATGACTCGCCATAGACCTCTTGTTTTTTCACCCTCATCGGGGCTATTGGACGTAATTCCAATTTCAATCTCTCCTGGTTTATAGTCTGTTGCATGCACGGTCGACATAGCCTCGATAGCCATCTACGGATGAATCAGTGTTGAGCTTGGGCTCCATTTAAACACAATCTTTACCTCGATCACGTCATTCCGACCTAATGTCTTCCCAGCTTTAGTGGCATCATCAGCTCCTCGCCCTGAGTCAAGTTTCTTCCATTTTTTTTCTAGGTGATTCATAGCCTCTTGTTGTTTTTGACCAGCGGCCGTTGCGTGGAAGCCGACAAAGTACCCAGCAGGGTCCAGCTTGAAACATTGGGGTCCAAACTCAATATCAATACCAATCAGAATTATAGCTATCAATTGACACATGATTGTTAGTATCCTGAGCCACGCCGCACTGTAAAAACATACCGATGCCCAGAGGTCGCATTGCGGCACGTTGGGTGTACACTTGATTTATATTGGCCATTCGTTGAGCAAGTGCATCAGGTGTGATTTCATAACCGTATTTGTATCTGAATCCAGCTGCTTCGTGGCGAGCGCGAGCAACCTGGGCTCGCGCATCAGCTAAGTTGCAATTCATTAGTTTCAATAAGATAAACAAAGCTCAAACTATCCTCCGACTTACCAATGAGACCCGTCACGACACAGCCAATAGTCGGAGTTATACCAAATAAATGGGTGACCGTTGACGCGTCGAGGAGCTTGTCCTTTGACAAAACGCTAGTCAGCCGTGGAAGGGCTCAAAATAACGTATATTGCTTACAGGAACTTTTCTTTGCGTTATCACAACCGATGTATCCTTCCCTCTGACAGCAATTGCGGTATGCCCAGAGCCAGAGATAGCTTTGAATGCGTATTCTGGGAATAGATCAATAAGTCTTAGGAATCTTATTAGAGTTAAGCCTGCACTCCCCTACTTGATAGAGTCGACCTTCGGGAGAGAAAACAGTGAGATATCTAGATGCTTCGATCAGTTAACGTAAAGCCTAAGCCACGAATAAATGGCAAACCTATCGTATGATGTTCTTGACATTGCGGTAGATGAGAAGACGAGTGCCTACAGATTGCAAGGAAATAAGGACGCGCAAGTCGTCACGCGATACAGTCATGTCACATGTTACGCCGCTATTTTGGTTTTTGTAGTTTTACTCCTTTAGCGGCTAAGCCCTCGGCAAAGATATAATTTATAAACCTGCAAAATGGCCATCGGCCTCACTCTTTGACTCACTTCTGTACAGTGATTCGTCCACGGTCCCGCCATCTGGATTTGCAGTCGGAAGACGGATAATCTCCATAGGATTAGCATATGCTCTCATCTGAAAGCCAGGATGAAGGAAGCGGTATCGCACCAAGCGCCAAAGATTATGTTTGTGCCCTTGCCATCTCCTTTTTTGTTGATTCTGACGCGTCTAAATAGAAAGAAATTGCAATTTAGCTTGCTCAATGCACAGGATACGGTCAAGATATCCGAGTTTGAGGTTACCCATCGTGATTTATATACGGCAACAGACCGATTACCCGTTAAAGATGGCGTTTTGGACCGGCGGCTGGTCCGTTTTTCAATCACTTTAGACTCAACCGGGAATTTACCTTCATAAGTCCAGGGAACAACTGAGAAGAACGCATTTTGCGAGACTTGCGGCCAATCCTCTATAAACTGCGTTGGCCATTATGCCTACATCAAATTAGTGGTACCGGTATTCCATATTGGCTACTTCAAACATACGATCGCCATTCTACAAGCCATCTGCAAAGTGATTTAAACAACGTTTCTAGAGATTATTCACCCTGATACGGTTGCAGGCATGTGCACGCGTTCTACTCGAAGAACCCGATCGACGTACGTTCCTAAGACGTTTTCGACGGCCTAACCTGGAAAATTTGCAGCGCCAGAACCTCTCAAAAGCCGTAAATGCCCTAGCTAGAAAATGCGTCTATTGCCCCCACTGTTCGGCCACAAATGGCGCTGTGAAAAAGGCTGGCGCACTCAAGATCATTCACGATAAGTTTCGCGCAAAAAAGACCGTTGAAGAGATGGCGAAATGGAAGAAAACCTTTGCATCAGCAATTGAAGCCCAGAAGGAATTGTCTATTTATCTTAATAAAGCTGCGTATGAAGATTTGAATCCGGTAAAGGTGCTTGACCTCTTCAGGCGGATACCTGACGAGGTATGCCCACTTCCAAAGCCAATGTATAGCATATCATAACTTCATTTCTAGGACTGTGAACTCCTTGGACTGAATCCTACGCATGGCAGGCCGGAAGAATTCATTTGGCAATACATCTCTGTACCTCCCGTTTGCATTAGGCCCTCTGTAGCTCAAGACGGAGCCTCCAATGAAGACGATCTAACCGTTAAATTAACGGAGATAGTGTTTAACAACGCTGTGATCAAGCAAGGACTTGCAAAAGGCTCTCCAACCCCGCAGTTCATGGTTTGGCTCAAGTCCTCCCTCTTTATTTGGCTTTAACCTTTGTCACACCTTTTAGGAGCAGTGGGAGCTCCTTCAACTATGCATTGCGATGTACGTCAACTCAGAACTTCCTGGTGTTCCCTCGCAACATGGCCAAAAGCCAATACGAGGTTTTGTCCAGCGGCTCAAGGGAAAACAGGGGCGATTTCGCGGCAATCTATCTGGGAAGCGCGTAGATTTCTCTGGTCGCACTGTCATTTCGCCTGATCCGAACTTGCGAATCGACGAAGTCGCCGTTCCAGAACGGGTGGCAAAAATACTGACCTATCCTGAGCGTGTTACCCGGCATAATATGGAAGTCTTGAAGCAGGCGATAAGGAACGGCATAGACATCCATCCGGGAGCCAACTTTGTCGCACGAGGAACGAATAAAAAGTTTTTGAAATTTAATCGAGACGCCGTCGCCGACGGGCTTGCCGTTGGCGACATTGTAGAGAGACATATCGTTGATGGGGATATTGTTCTATTCAATCGCCAACCTAGCTTACACAAGGTCAGAGCCTGATCCAATTTGCTTTCGTCAAACTAAACAATTTTATGAAGCTTTCGATTATGTGCCATCGGGTACGTCCCGATGCCCCTTCTTTCAACCTCTCACCGACGTAGACATTAAATTTAGGCAAAAATACGACCGTGGCGATCTTTCAGGTTAAATGAGTGCGTTTGCGGACCGTACAACGCTGACTTTGACGGAGACGAGATGAACTTACGTCAGTTCTCAAGTTTCCAATATAGCCGGCCTTGAATTGATCTTCCCACAGACGTTCCTCAGACTGAGGAAGCTCGTACTGAAGCGCTAGAACTGATGAGTGTAAAGAAAAATTTGGTTACACCCAGAAATGGCGAGCCTGTCATTGCTGCAATCCAAGATTTTATCACAGCCTCGTTTCTTCTCTCACGCAAAGATCGCTTCTTCGACCGAAAACAGTTCATGCAAATCTGCTGCTACCTTGGGGATGCTAACATACAGATTGACATTCCACCTCCGACAATTCTGAAGCCAGAGCGCTTATGGACAGGGAAGCAAGTTTTCAATGTCCTGATGCGACCAAACAGGAAGTCCGAGATTTTCGTCAACGTCGAGACCAAATGTCACAAGTGGGAAGAAGCGAAAGCTGCAAACTATACCATGAACCCTTTGCCAGACCTTTCGCCAAACGACGGATGGTTGGTTATCATCAATAGTGAAATAATGTGTGGGGTCATGGATAAGGCTACGGTTGGAAGTGGGAAGAAGAAATCGATCTTTGGAGTTATTATGCGCGATTATGGGCCTGACGAGGCAGCAGCAGCAATGAATCGTCTGGCCAAACTTTGCGCTCGCTACCTTGGTAAGCCACAGCACCTTTGTAAAATGTGTTTTTCTCACAAGATATAAGCGAACTATGGCTTTTCCTTAGGCATCAACGATGTGATTCCTGGACCAGAATTAGATCGACAGAAAGATTTCCTGGTCGAAAAAGCATATGCCGATTGCCAGGACCTTATCGAACGGGCCAAGAAAGGAAAACTGGAAAATAAAGCTGGGTGCAATCAGGAACAAACACTTGAGGCACTTATTTCCTCTGTTCTATCAAAAGTTCGAGAAGAGGTGGGGCAGATCTGCATGAAGGAACTCAGCCGTCAGAATGCACCACTCATCATGGCTACCTGCGGTTCAAAAGGTCCTCGTCATTAATATTGATGGCTGTATATATACTCACTTTCTACTTTAAGGCTCGGTCATTAATGTCTCTCAAATGGTTGCCTGCGTCGGTCAGCAAATCATAGCCGGCCATCGTGTACCCGATGGCTTCCAAGATCGATCGCTTCCCCACTTCCCTAAGAAGTCGAAAGAACCCCCGTCGAAAGGGTTTGTACGGAACAGTTTCTACTCGGGTTTACGAGCCACAGAATTTTTGTTCCATGCTATCTCCGGCCGTGAAGGTCTGGTTGACACCGCCGTCAAAACGGCTGAGACCGGTTACATGCAACGACGATTAATGAAAGCTCTAGAAGACTTGACCACCCAATACGATTTGTCTGTCCGGAATTCAACGGGCGGAATCGTACAATTCTTGTATGGTGATGACGGACTAGACCCCGCATGTCTAGAGGGTGACCCTCATCCGCTTGATTTCGGTCGCGCCTGGAATCACGCCTGTGTACGTCATCTCAGTCTAGCACACCTCACCAAATTTGTTCATCCTTCCATCACAGGCAATAGCGCGTCGTGCTGGACGAAGTCTCCTGCCATTCGAAATTTTGGACATTGCGGACCGTGAGATGTCAGCACCTCAATTTGTCCACGAGTGTCCGGCCGCGTATAGGGCAACGATCAAGGGTTTCATCATGTATTCCGTGGCCCATCGGCTAGCAAGCGCACGCAAGAATCAAGGCATGTTCGAGGCGTTGGCACATGAAACAGAATGGGACGAAGAGACAGATCTATCAATGGGTGCTTCAGGTATACACAATTGCTCAATTATTTGTGTTTTTAACATGCGCCGTCCGTTATAAAGAAGCCGACAAGGCTATTGTGGACAATAGATGTAAAGTCACCGAAGACCAATTGAAGACCTTTTTAGGCATTTGTTGGACCAAGTATGTAAAAGCCCGGATAGAACCAGGTTCGGGACCGATTTCCCTCATGTCTTGATTTTCCTTGACATCTTTGCAATCTAGGTTCCACCGTTGGTGCGATCGGCGCACAGTCCATCGGCGAGCCTGGCACCCAGATGACACTCAAGACTTTTCATTTTGCTGGCGTCGCTTCCATGAATGTCACTCTCGGTGTACCCCGTATCATGGAAATAATTAACGCTGCGAAAGTTATCAGCACACCTATCATTAGCTGTAAACTTGTGACAAGCGATAATGAGGCGTCTGCGCGTATCGTTAAGGGTCGACTGGAAAAAACTTTGTTGGGGGACGTATGTTGCTTTTCTCCCTACGAGATTTCTAATTCACTGATTGAAACGCAGGTTGCCAGTGTTTTGGAAGAAGCTTGGGCTCCAGAATATACTTACATCGGCATAATTGTCGATATAGATGCTATCCAAAAACTTCAGGTAGGTCGTTCTTACTTCTGACGTGACTATGTTTCAAATATTTTCCTTCAGCTGGAACTCACACTGGATGACATAAAATGGGCAATAGTAGCTGCAAAAAAGCTGAAGATCAAGCAGGAGGTGTGGTTTTATCACCTTCCTGTATTTCTCGTACTCATCTACTCAAATCTCAGTCTATCACTATCATTCCTCGAAAAAATCGTCTCAGAATATATGTTGATGCACAAGACAAATATTATCGATTGCGTGAACTAAAGCGCGGCATTCCGGACATCGTGGTCAAAGTGAGATTACGTCCTCGGTAATCCCTCTGTTATTCATTGTCATACTCCTGCAGGGCGTCCCTTCAATTCAGCGGGCTGTTATCAACATCAAAGAAAAAACAGACTCAAGAGGTAAAAAAGGAGACAAGGAACTCCTCGTAGAAGGGTATGGTTTGCAAAAATGCATGATTACCGAGGGTCCGTTAGTGCCGAATGTCTGCCAACTCTAAACCTAAGCGCTACATCCGAACAGGTGTCGTCGGCGAACAAACATCGTCCAATCACATCATCGAAGTCGCTCAAGTGCTCGGCATTGAAGCCGCGCGGAGAACCATCATCAATGAAATCCAATACACAATGAAGTCCCACGACATGAATATTGACCCGCGGCATGTCATGCTACTCGGCGATGTCATGACTTACAAGGTGTGTACGTTCTTACGTCTTCGTTAGTCCTCGGGCGACACTTTATGCAGGGTGAGGTCCTGGGAATTACACGTTTCGGAGTGGCCAAAATGAAAGATAGTGTCCTCATGTTGGCGTCATTCGAGAAGACAACAGACCATCTATTCGATGCATCCGCATTCGGAAAGGATGACAGCATCGCTGGTGTCTCTGAAAGCATTATTATGGGCAACCCCGCGGCTAATTGTGGAACATCGATGTCTGTACAGTCGTACCTCGACTTGATACTATTGCTGATGAGCATCTTTGATTACAGGCCAGCCTTGTATTCGACTGCGCCCACAGTCAGCAAACCAAGGAAGTTGTTATTTGAGAACGCCCTTTAGATCCTACTCACATCTACAATTATCTATTTTTTACTGTGTATGTTATCTCATCCGTCATGGCGTACGAATGCATTTGGAAACGATCATTCGAAGTTGAACAAAATGTGGTGTCACTAACTGAATACGAACCTGACTTGCTTGGACCATAGATCTGGGCTCTTAGCACGAGCTGCTTCGCTGGACCTCCGAGGCTCTCTGCTTTTCCATATGGAGGTAAGTCAACAGCTCCCCGGATATATCACGCTTGTTCGCAACACGATGTACACCTGACAGATGATCTTTCAGCTAGCCAATCTGCTGCAACTTCCTCGAAAGGCGGAACGTTAGGTACGCCTAGGTACGCCCACCTGACATAACGCTCGTGAACACGTACAGGACGTCATCTATCCGTCATGACATCGACACAGCACTACATATTGACGATCACAGAGCAAACGGCGTTTGCACCTCTATACCTACTCCCCTCAGTCTTGGTGAGCTTGATCCGTCATAGCTCTCGGGTCAACGTGTATATCATTCGGGTTAACGAAGTTGCATTTTCATGTCTTTGGTGAGCTAGTGCACCGAACTTGCAGGGCGTTAAGGCGGAAGCAGAGATTTTGTCGCGAGTTCACTCTGACGTTTCTGCAAAAAGCCACAAAGTGCTATGTGCTTCATCGGTGGTATAGTCCAGCGTTTACACCCGTTAAGACCGATCCTGAAGTCCTGATCTTATTTCTGTCCCAAACCGAGGAGGAATATTATTACTGGTGTCATCACTATCCGAGGCGACTCTGTTCGCAAGGTACCTAACGGCCATGCGGAGAAGTAACGATCGATCTGACAGAATATAGTAAAATCCTAGATTTTCGTTCAGGAATCCGACCCAGGGTGATTGGATACGATAGCTAATCCCGGGTTCATGCACACCGAGAGCCCGGGTTGTGCGGTTCTGTCCACTTGTACCCTAGGATATGACAACTCAATACTCATGTCTGGGCAAAAGTCATGGTAACCCGAGGAGTAGAGCCTCATGCAACTGCTCAGGACCCTGATCTCTGCCTTCTCTCCTAACTTTACTATACCATATTTCCCCGACATGATAGAACACGTCTCCGTTGTATTGATCCCCCGAACCGAAAGCAACTGGCCCTCGGCAATTTGGACCAGCAAGGATCGGCGAGGACGCGAGAAAGATCTCGCCCCTGTCAAGTTAAATGACAACCAAGTTCATGTGGAAAGTACAAGTGAGAACACCGTGCCTGTGCAATAGCTGAACTCAGTGGACTGTCGCCTGCAAATTTTGCGATCAAGTGCAATCAAGTTGTCCCGAGCTTAACACTTCATTGACAACAAGGCGCTAGCGCTCTACACTTTGATTTTCCCAAGGACTGCTGAAACGTGGTGAGGTTACTATCTGTTGGCTGAAGAGGAATGCGGTCAGTCAAGCTAGAATAGCTGTAGAGATTGGTTAGCATCAGTATGCCATGATGCAAGACAACTTATATACAGCTTTAGGAATCCGAAGCTGGCGTACAGTATTGAACAAACTCTGATAGATGTATTCACAGTGGGGCGAGAAGTCCCATTGACTTTGTCTGGCGCAAGAATAGAGTAGGAGCGTCTTTTGCTCAGGTGGGCGGGCATGGAATGGCACCTAGACAGACACCTGGAAAGGGCCCATTTAAACATTTAAGCTCGCTCAGCCCAAAGAATCACGAGGACGTCGACTTCTGCGTTCTTCAACTATCAGCACCCTTTCCTGATGTCGACATGTCGTATTAGCTGCTATGGTTCAAGTGAGGAACAGCATCAAAGTTAGTATGATAGTGTTACGGCGTATAGTCCGAGGGGGTACGCCACCAGTCCGAAGGAGACGTGGCAGTCCTCAACTCGTACATTCCTTGTGTTTTTTTTCACTCAACGGTACATCGAACTTTAAACAAGGGTTATATCCACGGGTGTAAGGTGCTCAAAGGGTTGTAGTAACAAGAAATCGAACACTGTCAGCCATGTCTTGTGTTATGTGTTGCACTATCTTCTGATTGGAAGACATGTAACGATGACATCGGAAATCTACTAGTCGTCACCTTTTGGTAGTTGAGCAGCAAGTGCAAAAGTACGCCATGCTCGCTATTGTAACAGACAAACTCCTCGCAGACACCAGCAAGGGACGCTGGAGTTAGTACTTGGCTTGGGTGACAGAACTTAAAACACTGAATAGTTCCTGTTCGTACATCACACGTGGGTAGTTTTGGGTGTCAAAGTTAAGAAATAGCCAGAGAATTATGTTAATCATCAACTACTACGGGTCCATATCCATATAACCTGGGAAGGCGAAGCATACGATACGTAGGAGTTTTAGGCATGTAAATATATGTAGAGGACCCAATGTGAATGTATATAGGATAAAAACCAAAATTGGTGGGGCACCACATTTGCAAGCAAGTACTGGTACGAGAAAAGCGAAGATGAACCGTCGTCAAATTGAAAATCTCAAGAAAGCAAAGATCGTTTGGTGGTATCCAAATTGGAAGATCATGATTTCTCGGTATTAGGGAGATATGAGAAAGAAGGATTTAGCACAAGACCAAGAAAAGCTAAGGTCCATCAGCATCAACATGTAAGGGAGGACGGTGTTTTGAAAAGAGCCCGATACTGCCAGAAAACGGGCTAGTTACCGATCTTTGGTTTGACCTGGAGCCGCATCCCCACCACCGTTACTAGCACCTGCAGTAGGTTTAGGAGTCTCATTAGCATCACCACTTCCTCGACGTCCGCCACCGCGGGTCAAACCGGCCGCAGCAAACCCTCTCGCTGCATATCCGCCTCGGCCACGGCCTCTAGAACCGCCTCGGAAGGGAGGTTCGCCACGGCTTTCACGCTCCGTTGCTTGTTTGACTTCAATAACCACATCTTTTATTTTCTATAGGTCCGTAGTTAGAAAGCTGCAGTAGAGAATTATTCATTGAAGTGACCTCGGCATGACTTTCCAAACCGGCTTTCATAGCTGGTTCATCTTCAAACTCAATATAAGCAATTTTGGCACGACCTGGATAAAGCGTTGGCCAGTTAATTTTCATGATCTAGAGAATCTTCAGTCTAGTGTTGAAACGTAGAGTTCTGAAGGCCACAATCAAACCTTATCCTTAGTCTCGCCAAAAAATTCTTTAACGTCAGCATCTCCTACAGACATATGGCTTGGCATGCGGATAAAGAGCGTCCACGGATGTCTTTGAGGTCTCCCCGACCTGGGCGTGCGCACACCGGTGCTGCCACCGTCCGTTACGGGTGATTTTGGCCCGGCTGAATCTGATATGTTGGTTGCTGAGAAGTCAGGAGGTGCAGGGGTGGTGGCAGACTCTGACATCACAGGTGTAGAGGAACTTTTCGGGGTACTAGCTGCATCATTGTTCTTTTCTTTCTCTTTGTCGCTTTTCTCACGCTCAGCCTTCTCTCTTTCCTTGCGCTCCTTCTTCTCTTTCTTCTTTGCCTTGTCTCGCTCAACCTTGTCGGTGGATGCATTAGCACCATTCACCTTAGGGACAGGACTACCTTTGCCAGACGGTGTAGCGGGGGCCGGAGAAAGAGGCTGGGAGGCGTTAGAGTTTGCCTTAGCGTGTGACGGATTAGCAGACGGCGGGCGGTCAGCTTGAGAAATAGGAGTCGCGTGTTTCGTTTGAAGCTGATTGGTGTTCGGAAGGACAACATCGGTGGAGTTTGGCGTCGGAATAATGGCTGGTGTACGTCGGTAGGCGAAGTTAAATCCTACAATTGCTTATGAGTGCCATCAAGATATCAATCAACATTTACATACCTTCACTTTTAAGCTCAGCGCTGATTCTGCCTTCTTCGATGTCCAGAACCAACTTTCCATATGCAGCGTCACACAAATTCCAGTTCCAACAGTTTTTCCAGGCTGGTTCATCACCCGTAGCGGCGGCACCTGGCCCACTAGATGGCTGACTAGGTGGCAGCCTCCCAACGACGCTCAATGCCTTGTCCAGTAGCACCCTTTGATTGTCATCAATAACAGCTTCTACTTGCACTCTGACAGTCTCCCAAATTTTGTCAAAACCTTCTTTACCCAAAGCCAATTTATGGCGGAAGCCCTCAAAGTCGCCCTGAACGCTAAACTCGTTGTATGACGTGGCATAGCGGAAGTGTAAACCGGCTGAAAGTGTCAGATCTGCTTGAAGGACGAGAGCCAGTTGCGCCATGATACCCTCACGCCCGGGACTAGCATGTGTGACGAGAAGACGCGTCTCTGAGGGGTCGTAGACACGTTGAGCAGTGTCAACGAGTTCACCTATTTGAAGTGCAGTGGTCCACATAGTACCCTGGCCCCCTGCGATAGTAGCGCGACCTTCACCATTATCAAACAACTTGTGGAGTACCAGTGCGCCTCCCAGCCCGAAGAGGCGTAGTTTGATCCCTCCCATATCTATGCACCTCGTGGTAGCCTCATCAAGGATATGCAAGTTTTCAATATTGTATGTTCCCTGGCGGAACTTTTCGAGAACAAATACATCCTCGCACGCGCCCCATACGGTGTAGACCGGAACTTGGAGTTTGATTTGTCCAGAGAGGAGTAAAGGGAACTCTGAAAGGAGAGAGATATCCACGGTCGACCGAATGTCTTGTGGCGTATTGTCTTTTCCGAGGAGATGTGCGCGCTGTGCTTCCGGTATGAGAGGTGTATACATGGTAAGGTGACGCAGGGTTCGGTCATTTATTCTCTCTAAGCTGTTGGACTCTAGATAGCGTATATGTAAATAAGTCAAAGCCTGCCTGGAAGCTTTAACATACCAAAGAAACCAAAGTCACCCGTGTGAAGAATACACGCAGCATTTACGTCTCTTGCCATGTCATTTAACGCGGAAAGGCGACCGCGAATGTCAGCTACGCAAAGGATTTTGCCATGTGTTGAGTCAAGAACTTTTGTTTGGGTGTTAACTTGGCGTGGAAGAGGCGATACGGGCTGTCTTGTTGATGTCGATGCCGGTCTTGAAGTTTGCATGTCGTGGGCAACAGCGAGCAAAAGAAAGAAGATTCAAAGAAGAAAGAAAAAGTTGAGAAATTCTCAAGCATGTAATCGGTAAAAGCCGACGAAACAAACAGCCTGCCAGTGGCTCAGCCGACCAAAGACCAGCCACTCGTCCGCTCATATCTACTTTACTCTGAACAGCTACTGCTCATGCTATAGCTCACTGAAATCGGTTCATGCATGGCCGCCAAATCCCATCCACAACAGACGGCTCATCCCAAGATATCACTCGCGGACCAGGTCCTGTCCTCTAAGATATCGCTACCTCTGGACTGCTGTATATCATATATACGATTTATTCCAGATTCTGTCATAACACAGAAGCCGTATGAGTGTTTGGAGCTTGCCCGAAGAAATATCCTGTCCAGGAACTCCTCTGCACATCTCCTGGAATCCTTGTTATCAAGCGTATATATCGATTTGAACCCTTTCATGTATGTATTCCTCATGTCGCCGCGAGAACGCACCGCGAGCGCTGCAGTGACATTGTCCACCTTGCTCTTTGATGGCTTAATTGGTAAGTGACATGATCTTGCGTTTTGTCAACGTGTACTTTGATGCCCAACTCTTTCCTTCGAAACTTTACCTTTCATTCGCAAACTAAATACTTTTCTCTTCCAGCCGAACAAGTTCTATCTTTTGAACTTAAAAGTCTCTACCCGTGCTCGCTTGACTGCTCAACGTCACTTAAACCATGCTCAATGTGCTCAGATCAACCGTCATCTAATACCCCGGGTTCTCCAAGTCTACTCCTACCTAGGAAACCACTTAGACTCGTCTACAGTCATTTTTTGGAAGCTGTGCGTATTCGATTGTTAGATGAGATTGCGCAGGCATCCTTACAAACTTCGCCGAATCGGACTTCCCGACCCGTTAAAAGACTGAAAGGAGGGTTCCTACTTGGTTTAAATCCAACTACAAGTGAATGGAGCTCTAGCTGGGAATATCTTGCTCTATCGAGGCGAGTTTCTGTCATTTACTGGCCAATACGATCGTTGATTAATCCGAATCACAGACCCCTTTTGTACTGTCATCTACAGCTACACCTATCGAACAACCCCCAAAGTTCAGAACAAAGCCTGATTATTCACCCCCTTCTCCTTCCGACCTATTTTCTTCCTCTGGCATACCTTTTACCCCTTCCAGCAGGAGCGCCGATTACGTTGCTACCACATGGAACGCCAGCTTTTTTTCTTACACACTACTCAGGGCCTACATCGGCCTTGAAAAAGCAGTTCCAGGAATCACTGCAGGGCCTCGGTGTTAGTGGCTGGGAGTCTTCGACCTCTTTATCGTCCACTGGATTTGTTCGTAACGCCTCTACTGCTCAGCCAGAGTTCATTATTGCCTGGATCAATGTAGAGAACAAGCATGGAGAGGACAAAGGAATTACCCTCATATATCCTACTGCTCTCTGCCTCGCATTTTCACCTTCTGGTACGCCAGGAGCATCACCTCGTTTGCCTCTTGATCACATACCTGAGCTACCCGCTCCACTACAGTCGTCGCCTCACGTACCTCCGGCGGCTCCTGTAACATCTCAACAGCATCCCACGCATGTAGCATCAAGTTCCCAATCATCGACACTCTCTGACACTCCGCCTTCGTCTGCGGCCGCGCTTGTCCCCCTAATCCGTTTAACACTCGAATCGCGTCCAGTCCTTCCTAGCTCCCCGTCCTCCGACTCTATTCGCGCATTACGAGCCCTTACATTATCTAAATCTAAAGACATGAGACAAATTGCATCTGAGGTTGCTGCATATGTGGATGCCGTAGCTCGTGAACGTGAACGCGAACGCGAACGTCTAAAACGTGAACGAGAGAATGGTGTTTTGAACTCCCCAAAATTACTCCGAACCGCTGCGCCTACACCCGCAGCACCGACCCCATCTACAACCGTTGCGACCGATACTCCAACACCTCTTCCTACGGCACCTCCTGCGGCTTCGTCCCAGCCAACTGTGGGACCCAGCCAGCAGCAACAACACATAACACTGACACAGAATTTCTACCCTTCGCCCCCACAGACCAACGCTCCAATCATTCCCGTTGATGGCGGCCATTCTCCATCGACTGAAACACCCACTGCTCCTCCGGAAACTTCCACGACAACTGCCATATTCACACCTTCCGAAATCGCGACCGTTCCTGCAAATACGGCAAACAGAAGTCAGACACCCACACCTGCGCCATCAGCCCCAGCTGCCTTTGACCCTTTTGGCTCTGCAGACGCAGTTTGGGCTATGCAATCACAACAATATCTTGGCATGAACGTGGACATGGACATGGACTTCGACATGGGTATGGGTATGGAAATGGGATTTGGTATTAACTCTAGCAGCCGGGGTGGGACGTTTACCGGTGGTGCCAGTGCCGGGATGGATTTTGACGACTCCGCGTTCACGGACGACGATTACAGCTTTTTTGATGCCCCTTCTGCAGCTACCCGTGTGTTACCCCTTGCACCCCCGCCCGCGCCTGCATCTCGCCCTTCTACAGCATCGATCAATATGCAATCTAGCGCTGGAGCTGCAATCATGAGCCCATTGGTGGCTCCGACACCTCCAAGTGTTACCACTTCCGCCTTCAGTGGCGATATCCATTTTTCCTCTTCTTCTCAAGCAACCTCTACTCATCATTCACAAGTCCCAGCCTCATTGCCATGGGTTTCAAGCATTCTTGGCGAGGGTTTCACACCGCGTTGTACCACAGACACCGGCTCAAGTACTGCTCTTCCTGACCTTCTTCCACCATCGCCGGGTCCTACTCCTCCCAGTAACTCTGCCCCTTCCACACCCACCGTACATTTAGAGTCAGAGCCCGTCATCCACCGTCCGAACACGATTTCCAGCTTATTTGACCCCATTCCCTTCGCTGCCTATCATCGTACGCTCGACGGGAAATATGCTGTTGGCAAGTTTTCGTTATCCAGCCCACCCGATGAGGAGGATCGTACGGAACCTCTCAATCTCAAATGGCAGGAACCTCGAGCATCCCCTGGAGCGAGTAACCCTGGCTGGCGACTGAAATACATAGCTGCGACGGATCCAAGAATTGGCGTCGTTCGCAAATTGATCGGCGTCAAGCGCAAAATCAGCTTCGATCAAATTGGGCGGAAGAAAAACATATCAGTAATCGGTGGTCCCCCTACATTGTCGCCTTCTTGGATCCGCGAGCACGAAGATTGGGATAAGAACACCCTGTCAGAGCCCTTTGGTCCCTCAACAGTTGGTAGCAGGAGCGAGAAAGAAGACAATCAATCTGATGCGGATTCAGATTATGATCTTGATGAGACGCAGGAGAATGAGAGTCCCACTTTATCCCGGCCTTCAACGCCTCTTCCGTCATATCTTCCGCTCGGTCCAACGCTTATCCACGCACAATTCCATCATTCAGAGCTCTTACAGCTCAGCACTCCCTTGCGTCCGCCAGGTGCGGCGGTTGCTCCAACGAACATGGCCACTTCGTCACTAGTAGCGTCTGTCCCTACTCCCGTTTCTCCCGCAGCAATGCTCGGCGCATCGTCGGAGAAGTCAAAATCACTCGAGGCTGCGGCGTTCACGGTTGCTACAGAAGTGGTAGAGAACCCTCCTTGGGCCGAAGCATGGCGAGCAAGCATACTAGCGGGATCCAAGCAGCCCATGGAAGTGTGGCTGGCTGATATTCATGTAATCATGCAACTGCTGAAGGCCATACCAGGTCTAAATGGTCCCTTAGACATCGGAACTCTTTTTGGAATCCCTTTACATCCACTCGAAACAACTCCAGCGAAATCAGACTCAGACAGTACTTCCAATAGATTGTTGCAGATCTTAGAGGCACCAAAGTTTTCTATCGGAAAAGGAGACGCGATAATCCAAGTCTTACCGACTGCGCTCCGGTTCTGGGAGAAGCTTGGCTTAGGACCTCGGGCAGGAAGAAAGAATGGGACCACATTTGTCCTCTTTGAGGATGAAGGGGAACAGCGACAACAACAGGTCGCAGTATGGCTATCGACGGTGACCGCAACGTACGAGGTACGAAAATGTAATTTACGACCAATAGAACAGGACTGACCTAGGGTGTCATTAGAGTAAACACCTCGGAACTCTAGTCCCTGGGAAGAGTTCTTCGTGTCCTAAGGATGGAATCTGCCCTCTGAAGTTTGACTCTACGTTTCGCAAGTCTTTAGGCAAGCGCTATCCATCTCTAGTAGCTATCCCGCATCTAACATTATGTTGACAGCTACGCTGGTTGCTAGTCTCCCGGCCTCTGAATCGAGTCTTATTTTCTTCATCGTGACCCCCATGTCCACAATGACCCTTGCGTCTCCTATCCTCCGCCAAGTGTTCTCTGCCGTCAAAAAAGCTATTAAAACCTACTCAGAAGCCCAAATTCACTTTCAATTCGTCCCAGAACAACTTATCAACGGTAATCTAAACAACCCTGCCGCCAGTCTTTCTGACCTAGAGGTCCTTTGTATCTCAATATACAACCGCATTCTACTACCTGTGGATCGTGAGATGTCTCGTCAGTTCTCTGAGCACGGCGAACGGGTGCGCAAGTACTTCCAGGAACCCGTCTTAACACTTGCTCGTCCAATGTTTAGCAAGGTGTCATTCCTGGGTGCGCCGCACACGCCGTTAGATGTACTCGACCGTCAGACGTTCCTGCACGTCGGATATCGAGTAAGCCCATGTGGTAAATGGATTCTAGCAGCCTGCATCGACCAGCGCGGTGAGGCGCATGACTTGGCAGTGTGGCTTACGCAGACGCCTGGTGACGGCGACTTCGAAGAAGATCCGGAAGATCTCTTTCTAGTGAAGAAGGTTTGGAATTTCGGAGTACAGTTTGCGAAGAGAGCGAACGTGGAGTGGAGGATCGTCTTCTCGAGGCTAGGAACGATGCGGGAGGGTGAATTAGAGGGTATGTTTGACTTCTCATCTTGACTCTTATATTTAACAATACGCTTTTTAGCCTGGGCAGACTGGATTGAAAAGAATTACGGAAGTTTACATGCTTCTAGCATCAGTGTTCTGTCTGTGGACTATGAAACACCGTGGGCTTTTTCCTCCTCACGAACTCAGTCTAAATCCTCTCCCGCCAAAGCACATAGCTTGACTCGATCTTCTTCGGCTATCAAAAGCCATACACAGACCATCTTCACTGACGTTTCCAACATAATTCTGAGAATGTCAATGAGCACTCTCAGGTTCCGTTCCGACAAACTTCACTTTTCCTGAATCTCCACCATGGCCTTCCTTCTAAGGACATCCGCTAGGCTAGTAGCGAGGCCCCGTCATATTGGCGCGATACGGTAAGTTATACAGAAATGTGGTCAAATACATCTCAGTCTCAACGCAGACATAAGTTCATTCACAGCTTCCAGATGTAGACACACCGAGGGTGTTTCAATAGGCTCGCTCGCCAACTTCACGGAGGAGGAACAAATGTTACGTGAGTCGGGTAAGTGTGGGACTCAACTCCGAATGTTTTTACATTATACTGATCCTTTGCATTGAGTCCGACGATTCGCAACAGACATTGTACGCCCCAAGGTCAGAGAAATGGACGAGAACGAGAGTATGGACCCATCCATCATCAAGGCTCTGTTTGAACAGGGAGTAAGAATCTCTTAAAGCAGTCGCTCTTTTCATTGACAGAAACATTCCGATTCATAGCTTATGGGCATTGAAACCAGTGTCGATCATGGTGGCGCCGGATCGTCATTCACCTCGGCTATCATTGCCATTGAAGAGTTAGCCAAAGTTGATCCCTCCGTCTCCGTCTTGTGCGACGTCCATAACACTCTCGTGAACACCATCCTTCGCACGTACGGGACGAAGGAACAACAAGATAAATGGTTACCCCAGCTTGCAGAGAACAAGGTCAGTATATGCCCCAACGAGCCTTTTTTTTCAAAATTTGTTTACCTTTTATCTAGATTGGCTCTTTCTGCCTTTCCGAGCCTGCCTCTGGATCGGATGCTTTTGCGCTGCAAACGCGTGCAAAGAAGGATGGTGATCATTGGGTCATTAATGGTTCCAAGATGTGGATCACAAACTCATACGAAGCCGAGATATTTCTGATATTCGCTAATGTGCGTTCTATCACTCACCACATGTTTACTTGTCTTCTCAATTCACCTCTCAAGGTTGATTTAAGCAAAGGCTACAAGGGCATTACCTGCTTCATTGCAACGAAAGATATGGGAATCGAGATCATGAAGAAGGAGCAAAAACTCGGCATAAGAGCATCATCGACATGTACAATCAATTTCGACAACCTCAGGGTTCCAGAAGAGAATATTATTGGAGGAGAAGGTAAAGGTTACAAGGTATCCTCGGTCTTGAATTACGGGTGTCACGTTCATATCCTCACTCCTCCTTTCTCAAGGTTGCAATAGAGATTCTGAACGAGGGTATACTTCTTTCTTCATTTATGGTGCGTACTCTACTGAGCCGTCCACTTACAGGCCGGATCGGTATCGCCGCACAAATGCTTGGTCTTGCCCAGGGTGCCTTTGACATGGCAGTACCCTACACATACGAGCGCAAGCAGTTCGGACAGCCCATCGGCACATTCCAGGGTATGGCGTTCCAAATATCACGAGCCGCTGTCGATCTGGAAACTGCACGACTGTTAACGTACAATGCTGCGCGCCGTAAGGAAGAAGGAAAACCTTTTACGAAGGAGGCTGCGATGGCGAAATATTGGGCCAGTCAAGTAGCGCAGAGCGTGAGTGGACAAGCGATCGAGTGGTGTGGGGGTGTCGGCTTTACTAGGGAAACGGGAGTTGAAAAGTTCTGGCGGGACTCTAAAATCGTAAGTTCCATTCGCGTTACTCTAAATGCCAGAACGGCACTGAGTTTCCAATAGGGTGCAATATATGAAGGCACATCAAATATCCAACTTCAGACAATCGCTAAATACATTCAAAAGGAATACACATAACTGGACGCTGCCTTGTAGATAAGTTCATACTGATGAGGCTTGCACTTATGCCTGCTGAAGGCTGCAGAGCTAATCTGATGCATTCCACAATTGAAGGAGCTACTCTTAGAGGATCTTGCACAGTCGTGACTGTTAGCCTAGTAGATATTGTGATGTGTTGCAACACAGCGAATTTAAGTCGCGAGTCGAATTCCATTGTGTGATGTGATCATCAGGACTTCAAATTTCATTGCGATGTCGACGCCTCAATCTCAAAAAGTGAGGTCTCATACCACACCTCCCCAGTTTTCTGATGCATTAGTCAATATCAAAATCCAGAAAGATGTCATCTACTTTTCCTGTCTTCAAAAAATCGCTGCAGAAAAAGAGTTGGTAATCAAACATAAGACTAATGCTAATAAATGTACCTTGAGATGTCTCAATTGCCAAGTACACGTCGCAACCAACACCACAATTTGGAAAACGCTGTACCAAACAGCCCGCGCATTCGTTGCCTCGCTGAGGTCGCGATAATCCGCTTCACGTTCCCTCTGATATTGCTGTTCTCTTCTAATCTCCTCCAATTTTTGATTGAGATCTCGTACTTTGGAAGCGAGACCAGATACATGAGCCCTGTCCTTCTCGACGTCGGGTTTTGTCGTCCCGACGACAATGTCAAGGTAAAGGCGAATATGGGTGTGGCTGAACCACGACGTATAGTTCGTTGACATACATATGGAGTGGTCGCCCGCATCATGAGAAGTAAAAGTGAATTTTCCCTCTGGTGGGCCTGTAGTTTTCACCACCAGGTCGCCGGATTCTGTTTCCTGGAAACTACCTCAGATATGATAGATGTAGAAACAAGAAGTAACACACCACAACATCGACGATGATCCCAAGTTCTTGGTTAAGCTCATATTTTTGCTTATCCTCCTGCCATTCCAGAGCACGGTAGCTTCCTTTGAAAAGTCATCCGTTGAGCCTGCAGCAGTAGGGTAAAGATCATGAAAGACGAACCTTCTACCACTGTGTCAGTAGGAAGCTCTTCAATCAAACAGCGTTTTTGGTTCGCGTCGAGGTAGAAATGGAGTGCATTCGCAGTCGTGAAGGCGAAGAT